>JAKCPI010026454.1:0-24832 GCA_023213315.1 Euborellia annulipes | reverse complement strand
TCCCAAGGGGTAGCTTAGTTAAATATAAATTTCAACCTCACAGCTCTTTTGGTTATTGAGATATTCCCAGACACACTGACAGACCAATTTGCCGAATTTTTTTGGACTCAGGCGACCTCAAAACGTGTATATCCATCAAAATCTCGACATCGAATTTTTGACATATATTTCATATACGAGTATAGTTAAAAGAAAGTAAAAAGTAGCTATTAACAATTATTAAATTTTTTGAAATATAATTTTTTTTCTACGTATTTCATGGGATATATCCATAGCCCAATTGTAACAAGAGCAGACACCAATTAAAACTAGAATTGGGAAAAAATTCATGATTCCACCTCCTCTCTCAGAATCGCCACCTATTATTATATTCTAATTTTTTTTTTTAAGTTTAATCAATGAATAAAATACGATATAATTTATTTTTATAACTTAATCACTACACATTCTATAAATAACTTTTTAGAAAGATGAAAGAGCGTCTGGTTCAGTAACATTTGTAACCTATGTCCTTGACTAAAGTCGAATTTGAGATAAAATTCCATTGTAATAGTATTTTTCTGAACACCTTTCAGTAAAAAAAAAAACTGTCCCGTTAATTTATTTTCCTGGTTAAAAGAAGAAAAGCTGATTTTATCACATTAATATTATACATAAAATATCCATTTTATTTGTATACTATTAAAAAGTTTTAAAGATAATAAAAAAACACATAATAATATTAAAAGTTACAGCGCTTTGAGATTTTGTTTTATGTTTAAATTATAATGAACATTGAATATACGTTTAAGGTTCCTAAATATTAAAATGATAAATGGATATTACATTATATTTAATACTTTATGCGAAGTAATTAATATCATAAATGATTGATAACTTACGTCAGAAAAACTCTGATTTCAAGACATCAATTAATATGTTAACATATTTTCAACTTCAACTTTTGGCCATATAATATCCTATTTCATTGCTTCGCTAGAATATTTATTTTAATTTATCATAGATATTAACATAAAGACCCACTGAATAGGAAGCCGAAAAGCATGTAGATGAAAAGTGTAAAGTAATAGGAACTGGAATAAAAGACTTTTCTGAACGAATTAATTATGAATCATATGCAAATGAAGAAAAAAAAGCTTTAAGAGAAAAAGTTCAAGGTGCTTTATAAAAGAACTGTTCAAGAGATACTTTAATGAACAGCTGACAGACAGAAACTCTTTTCAGATTTAAATATCTAAGAATTTTATATACCTTCTTATTAACATTTTTTTAAAGTCAAGCTCTAATAAGCCTTATTAATGTTGAAAGCAAAAAGGACCTTTATAAAAATATTTTATTAACTATTCAAAAAATTTACTTTTTTCATATAAATTTAATTTTTATTCACCAGCGAATTAATAAATAAAATTTATTTTCTTGCAAAGAGATTACTCCGATAATTTATATAAATTTGAAATTACTTTATGAAAAATCTCGAATTTTAGCAATGTCAATATCATGTTTCAAAATTTGTAAATTGTTCTTGGACAAGGGCGGATACAAGGGGGAAGGGGGTAATTACCCCCTGTATATACCGGTATATTCTGGTAAACAAGTACAGAATGCAAAGGGAGAAAAACCCTAAAAAATTTGATAGACTATTTAAAAATAAAGGGTCGGCCGAGCGCACAACTTTTCCCACCCACTATTCAAGAAAAAATATTGCCCTACCGCTCGTACCTTTAAATTACCGAAAATAAGAATAAAATTGTGCACAGTGCGACCAGTCACACCAGATTACCCCCGCCCCCACCCGCGAGAAACTCCTCTGGATCCGCCACTGGTCTTGGAAAATTCCTATTATTTAATAATAAGTTTTAAAAATCTGTCTCTTCTTGATTTATATCTAACATTGTAAGAATATTTAATTTTTATTACTTTCTCTTACCTATAGACTATATAAGTTAATATATAGAGAGAGAAAGTATTGGATTAATGTCGAAAATTCGATGTCGAGATTTTGATGAATACACACGTTTTGAGCTGCCCTGAATCCAAAAAAGTGGATTTCGCGACATGGTCTGTCTGTGTGTGTACACTTTGTTTTTTGCATAAGCAATTTATAGCTGAGATGTTATATTAACATTTTTACCCTCTTATTAATAACTTTGTTTTTTAACTTTTCCCTGTAAAAGTGCCTGATATGCTCTAGAGTGGAGCCTTGAGCTTAGGCAACCAAAACTCTAACCCATCGGAAATGTTGTTGATCGGATCGCTTATCCTTTTTAAAGGATTTTGCCCATTCATGCTACAAGCAAATAATAATTTTAAAAAATCTGGTGTGACTGGTCGTACAGCACACAACATTCTCTTACCTTCATGAATCATAAAGTTTGGTTTATGAATCATAAACCAAACTCGATAGAACAGTCACATAGAATTTTACTCGCAGACTTTACATTTGGAAAATATCTCTACTACCTATTTATCATATATCTACTGTATATTGTAAAAAAATCGACTAACAATGTTAAATAGACCCTGTTATGCAATGGTGTGTCAAAGACCAAAAAATTCAAAATTGAGTTAAGCACGGAATATTGTTTCAAATGCTTTAATTAATAGTATTTTTTATGAAATATGTCCTAAAAAAATTTATATTTAATGTTACTTGCACAATTGACAAGAAAAAATATTTATAATCCAATGTAAACAAAAGACTTTATTGTTGATTTTCTCAAAATTCGATGTTTGGTCTTTGACACACCATTGCATAACAGGGTTCAAATATAGGTGAAATGTGGATATTGAAATTTATAATGACAACCCTAATGCTCTGATGATGGCCCTAAACGGGACCGAAACGTCAGCACTGGGGGGTTTAATAAAAGAAAATATAACTAGCTGCTCTCTCTTTTTATTCTCCTTCTACTAAAACAGAGAAAAATATTCCTATGAAGTACAAGAGTAAAGTGTGCTTCAAAATATTTCAATGGCAAAATGAAAATATACATTTTAAAGAGCATTTAAAAATAATTGATTTTTGAATTTTAACTAAAATCGTGGGGCAAATTTTGAGAAAATTGAAAAAAAAAAAAAAACTGAAAAAGTGCATCACTAAAGTACTTTTTGGCCGATTTTGTTCAAAAGCTTCGTGTCACGTCCCCCAAACTTAAATATAAAATTTCAACCATAGCTCTTTTCGTTCTTCAGATATTTTGTTCACAGACAGACAGACACACACACATAGACAGACCATGTTTTGGATTCAGGGGATCTCAAAACGTGTATATCCATCAAAATCTTGACATCGAATTTTTGACATTAATCCAATACTTTCTCACTATAGCCCTATATACAGTATATTAACATATATACTGTATAAAAGAAAGTAAAAAAAAAAAAAAAATATGAATAATTTCTTTTAATTTTGAAATTTATTTATTCAATATATAATACAATGGTCTGACGCATTTGACTTTCGTTTATAACTCTTTCTATTCGTAAATAACCATATTATTTACAATATTTCTTACAGAAAAAGATGACGATGTAGTCTTGTATCATGGATTGTTTCTGTAGCTCAACTGTTCGGGTCGGCTCGGTCATTCGGATAGCCAAGGCTCAAGCCACGAGGGGCGTTCTGGTATAATTAGGGCCGTTGGTATTTTTATCACCCGACGCCTCGTCTCATTCGCATCAGACGCCCCTCGCCCACCTGTTGTTCAATTATTTATACCGCCCCACCCAGAGCCCCTCTTCCGCCTGTCGCTTGCCATCTTTAATCGAACACAGATTACATTTTTAGTTCCTAAAAAAATGTATCCCTTCTTTTAGAGGGACAATTTTTTTCCAATAAAAAGCAACATAACGAATGGTAAATAAACATTATTGAACGTTTTGAAAAAATTCATCTGTAACCTACACACGAGGCGTTAACGCTATACTATATTCTTTAATGCTTAATAGTCTCATACTATTTAGTTTAAATCAATTTGATTTTCAATTTTAATTTTTTTTAAATATATTAATAGAATCAGCCATCTACTTTCAAATTCACCTTTAATAGTAGATTTATAATCTATACCTCTCTCGTCATTCATTTTGTCAGAAACTGAGGGGTTTATTCCAAGGAGTAACTTTTATGGGAGTTTACTGTGATGGGTTCCCTTAATTGGAATTGCATATTTAAGTTAGACACCTGAGGCGTGAAAATATACTTTTGAACATAAATCTCCCAAAAAGTAGTAGTAACTTTACTCTACTGATGTAGGCTACTTTTTCAGGCTTTTTCGATTTTCTCAAAATTCGTCTTAATGATTTTCATTAAAATTCATAAATCAATTATTTTTAAACTGTATATAGATACTCATTTTGCTCTCAAAATTGTTTGAAGCACACATTATTCTTGTACAATGAGCGCCACAATTAAGTACCCACCTGGGAGCTAGAGCCTTGAGTATATCGTATAGTATATGGTACACATGAAATAATTTTAATAACCCAAAAGGTAAAATAAAATCTGGTACAGATGATTCTAATTTACCTTTTCGTTCATTAAAATTATTTCACTATTTACCATATACTCAACTATATACTCAAAGCGATAGAGCGCAGGTGGGGACTTAATTGTGGCGCTCACTCTACCTTCATTGGACAGATAGGAGAAATACAGTAGTTGCCATGGTAACAAAATATATATATTTGGTGGGATAATAGCACACTATTACCTTAGTTGAAGGTATGAGTTATGTTAAGTGCTTTCAAAGTAAATTTTATAAATTCTTGTATAAAAAAATTAATTCACTTTTATTTTCAAATAACAAAAAAAATTTTAATTTTAATTTTTTTTATTAAATTCAATTAATTTTTCAACCTATTAAAGAATAAATCAGCTGGCCCCTTTAAAGATTCAATTTAACCATCCAAATTTAACTTAATAACCCGAATATAAATTTAAATAGCTTAATTAAACAGGAATAATTTACATGTGATGACTTGCAATAGCCTAGATCGCTGAATCAGTCTTTGATCAAACAACTATCGAACTCTTGTTTACACCTTTTATGTTTATTATTAGCTATACAAAAAAAAAATCTATCTTTAATCTTCCAAAGCAATTTACAAATTTCCCTATTGACAATTGTTAAGTGCATAAAACTAAGAGTACTCCAAAAATAACGAGAATTTTTCTGTACTTAATTTTAAGTTTGTAACAGTTATGTGTATTTTATACGTATTATCAGATAAAGTATTTTCGCTTAACTATGAGATCATATCTTATTTGCTTTTCCTTTCTTTAAAGAAACATTTTCTTCTTGATTTTCCAAAGAAAAATCTTTACCTAATTTTTTACTTTGCTTTTAGAATTTCATTAGACGTGAAGCTTCTCATAATTAAGAAAAGGCGAGGGTCCGCCGCAGGCGAACCCGAGCCAGCTGGCGCCCCCCGCGAGGGGGCGAAGCCCCGCGGCTAGTTCATTTTAAAATGACAGAGGCTAGGAATCTCAGACCGGTCTGACTGAATAGGATTTTGTTTCTACTGATAATTCCAACTAACTCTTGCAAAAATTATCAGACTGCCTTACTGATGACAGGACCTTGACTAGTAATTAAAATAATAATTACGCAATGAATATAGACTACTAAAAAATAATTATACAATCCCAATATTGATTTGTATTTTATATTATGGTAAAACATAATTCAAAATTACTTAATCCCGCAATAATAAAATAATTTAATTATTAGTCTACATGTAGGTCTATCTACTGTATATATTTAAATCACAAAATTCTAAAATCAACTTTCTTGCATATGGAACCGGTAAATTGGAAAGAAAATATTCGTTTTTTTTTTTTTTTTTTTTTTTTTTGCAAAGGGTTTTATTGAGCACTGAATTTGTTATTCATTCAATTTTCATTGCATGTTGTGAAATTCAATTTTCTATTGAATAAGAACAAGGAGGAAATTTATCTTGCGTCTCTTATATTTTTCGCATAATTAATCAACTATTTATTATTCACTCTCATCTATTGGACGGTTTTCTTTTAAGGGAGAGAGAGAGAAAAAGAGAAACTCATAACTTATGATTTATAAAGAAATGGATTGAATATATTAAAATGATCGAATTTTAATTAAATTATTGGTTTATTCAATTAATCAATTGTTTAAACTTCGGTTTATTTATAGGATTGAGTTTCGGGTTTCATTTATCATTTGATGAAATAAAATTAATTTTATGTCTCTTGAAATTTCTGTAATAGATAGGGGCCACCTGCCAGTTTATTTGCCCATACAGGGGCACAGACCTCGATCCGCCTGACATCCTGTAAATCTTCTTAATCTATAATAGAATTCATTCTTGATTAAATGCATAATTGGTGAGATCAGAGTCAGTAGGTGGCAGCCAGGAAGGAATAGTCTCTCCACCATTCAAACTCCCAATTTACGACGTTTTGGTCTAACTTTATTCAACAAGACATGTGAGTGTTCTTCATTGATGAGGCCAAACATCCCATGGCCCCCGGGAATCGAACCCAGGATCTCCGCCTTTCCGGGGCATAGGCGTGCTATCCATTGCACCAGGCCACCGGACCCTCGACCTGCACCAATAAAACTCACTTCCCCTTATATGCAGCTAACTTTATTCGACCATCATCAGGTATTAGGGAGTTGTCATATGTTGAGAATATATTAAATATAAATAAATAACAACTCCCTAATACCTGATGATACTCCAATAAGACTAGAGTGAAGTCGAATAATGGGAATTTGATTGTTGGACTACTTCTTCCTTGCTGCCATCTTCTATCGCTGACCCTGATAGATATTAATAATTACAGCCACTTCCACAACCGAGAAATTTAAAATTTCGGCAACTTAGGCGCTTATACGCTCTTCTATTTTTTTTTTTTTTTTTTTTTTTTTAATTTATTTAAGATCTTTATCGGCCTTTAGTGTTGGCAGACGTTCAATAATTATTGTACATTTTTGACAGTTTTCTCTTCTAACCTTACGACAAATTTAAAATCTACGACTGAGTGACATAGTTTTCGAATAATTTAATAATGTACAATAATTTTTTGAAAAGACAATAATTTTAAGCCCCTGTTACATAATAATTTCTCACAGTCTGCCAACACTGTCGGCCTTTTAGACCACGCTCCTAATTATTTCAATTTATTGATAGCCAACTCAATTGAAATAAGCGCTTCTTTAAAAAAACCCCTGGTCACGAGGAGTTTCCATTTTTTGAAAAGATTCTATTATTGTGTTTAACAAATATAAATAAAATATTTTCGTAATGAATTATGTATTATCTATCTTCACTACAAGAAATCTTTTGTTTTATAATTCCTTCAAATCAAAAAAAACCCGGTTCTTGTATTTTTTTTTACCTTTCTAATTGAAAAATTTAATTAATCTCTGTTTGAACATTTATGTACATCGGACATGATATCTATTTTAAAAAGAATTTTTTCTTCTTTTGAAATCTCTCCAAAGACCACCGACTAAGAAACATTGCTAATCATAAACTCAGAAAGAGGACTCATTAGGTTCGATAGGTCTGGAGTTATTAGCCATTGTATATGCCATGCAATTCCTCTTCGATAGATAATGAGAATTTCAACTTGACGTTCACTATTGCCTTGGCAATAGATTTCGAAAAGCCCCGATACCTATAATTGACCATTAGCTCCTCGAATTGCTCTCTAAATAAATACATAGATGAATATTTTAAATTTTCTTCAATTTCTATTCTATTTTATTTATCCTGGGTGGATAAAAATGAGAGCTATATTAAATTTTTATATACAGTCTTGATGACAAGACTGGTTTTTGGCTTATAACCCGCGAGGAATGCCAAATTAGTTGGCAGAAATTCCAACAGGAAATCTTTTTATTGCCTAGATACAAATTGATTTTAATTTAGTCTTTTACATATTGTAAAGTACAATATAACCTAGCGCAAGCATGTTCGGGACTTGTCAGGCTTATCACTTGAAAATCATGTCCATCATAAGCTCACGTGCCTGATTCAGGTCAAAGAGCACCTAAATAAACAGACGTGAGAGACAAAAAAAATTCTTATATAGAGATTTAAATTAACTCCATGATGAAATCCTCCTTCATTCTCACTTAATTATTTAATAAATTATAAAATTTACATGATTTAAAACTTAAACATATTTTCGAAAAAAAAATTTAACCAAATTTACATTTAGATTAAAAAAATTTTCATTTACCTTTTCATTAAATATTCGAAAAACATATTTCGGTAAAAATTTTAATTATTATTAATTCAAAAAAATTTTTTTCTCTTTTAATATTTTTTTTATCACTTCTAAGTTATAGTGATATCAAATTAATTGATTATTTATTTATTTAGATATAAAAATTATATATATATATATATATATATATATAGTTAAAGGATTTCAATAAAAACCAGTTTATAATAATTTATAAAAAAAAAATTTTAATCTCCCAACAAAATACCTAGTATAATATGTGTTAGGTTGAAATGTTATACTGAAATTAAAAAAATATTTAATAAAAAACATAAAATATATTACTTTTACTTTTTTTTAATTAATTAACTTTCTTTATTGACTTCTGGTACATAAATATACAATATACATATTCTTAAAGGGGAACTAAAAGTTATAGTCTTACTGTTAAGTATTTCGAAAATTTGAGTCGTCCATTTTCAAAAGTGCCTAATTGACAAAGTTTGAAAAGTTGGCACAACTGAAATGTTCATTTAAAAATAATTTTGCAAAGTGAAACAAGTTTATAAATCATATTTAAAACAAATATTGAAAATCGAGTACAAAATCAAACCGGGCCTAGTTATAGTCTATTTCCAAAACTGTCTTGTTGCAAACTGTTCCAAAACTACTTGCTTGCTAACATATAACTAAGATGGCGACTTTCATGAAGTCATTCCCAAAACTTGCTAATTGCAATGAAAAATAGCCCTTGGGGGGATATTTGCAGACCTATATTTCTACACTTTTTAATAATGATTATTATTGTTGGCTAACCTGGAACTTTTTTATTTTGCTATGTTGATTGAAACTGATCAGTTGCATTTACATGTCAAAACTCCCTTGCAAAAGGTCCAAGGTGTGTGATCTGTGTCCATTTCTAAAACTAGCTAATTACAAAAAACTTCCAAAACTGCCTAGTTGAATATTAAAACAGTTTATTACTGTTATTATTACTATAATATAAAGCGCTAGCCACTCACTTCCTTTATGTTCTTGCTTGTAAATTATGTTTGTAGTTTATTTTTAATTTTATTAATATAACAGTCATAAATTAACTCTTGAGTTTAATAAAATTTAGGTATGTCTAGTTTTCTGAAAATTTCTCTCTAGGCAACTAGACACTTTTGGAAATCGACGACTCATTTATTCATCCATCCTCACTAGATTCCCTGCGGATGGGTGAGTAAATTTAACCGAAACGTTTGAACGTACCCAGAGAATCAGGGGTGTCTTATTTTTGGCTTCCTACAATTTCACATTCTTCTATCATATATTATTTCCAGCCATTAAATAGCATTCATTATAAAAGTTATTTTAACTTTATTTTGCCAATTACAAATCATCTCCTTCCCATCCCTTCTGGGTTACTCTCAAGAGATTTTTCGATAAATTCAACACGAAGGGCGATCTTGAAAGCTTTCCCTCCCTCCCCCCCCTCCCTTTCACCAAACATTTTCATCATTACTGTCTCAAATAGCAGCATTGAGAAGTAAAAATTCTTATGATTACAAAACCAATATAGTAAAAAACAAAGACGATAAAAAACACTTGTTGCTTCATCTCTCCCATTCCAATTTATAATATAAATAGAATAAAAGATTCTTAAGCATTAAAGAGAAAAATCTGGTGTGACTGGTCGCACAGCACACAACTTTCTCTTACCTTCGGTAATCCAAAGTTGTGTTCTGTGCTTGCCACACCAGATTTTTTTTGTCGACACATATTTAGTTTCCGATATATTAGAATTCAGGCTGGTCGTCCACTGGACGCGACAACGCGCTACCGCTACAAGCGCTACAACATGCTACAGATCCCAATGTGTGTGAATCAATTGAAGCTCGTCTACTAGAAGCGCGCGACATCACGCTACAACGCGCTTCGAGCGACAAGGCGCTACAGATCCCAAAAAAATGGGATCTGTAGCGCGTTGTAGCGTCTAACCTAAAATACTCTCACCGGCAAAAAAAAACCGCAACACTTTGTTTTTTCTTAATAAAATTGATGGAATTGAATAAAACAAAGACCAAAATGTCGATATTTAATTTGTGGGACAAAATAAGATTAAATAGACATCAAAGAGCCGTAGTTACTTCATCAATCACTGTTTGTTCGGTGAGTGTGTGTTTAAATAAATTTTCATAAATTTTTTAAATTTTTTATTAACTGTTTCAAGAATCGACTGCTTTGCAAATATCAGTTTCGATTTTTCATCACCGTCAGGACCTTTAAAGATAAACATAGAGTATGTGTAATTTATTATCGAATTTTGAGAAAATCAAAAAAAAACTGAAAAAGTACACCAGTAAAGTATTAGTATTCTTTGACCGAAACGAGTATATCCATCAAAATCTCGACATCGAATTTTTTACATGAATCCAATTCTTTCTCTCTATACTTATAAATTATTTAATATAAATAATAAATAAATACATTATTAATATCTTTAAAATAACCTTTCAAGTCCAGATAAAATCCACCCCCTCAGTATCAAAATATTTTACCTCATTCTGATTGGAAATTGGTTGAGCAAAAACTCCTAACACTAAGAGAGATGGAGTTTACGAATGCCAATCGAGACAATAGGCTATTAATATCGTCGCCTCGGTTCGCTTCGATGCCTTGTTCCAATATCCATTTGAAGGGGGTTCAAGGGGATGTAGATCCCACCTTCAATTCCGATCCACTTTTTTAATTTCTCGTATACGAAGTAGAGAAAATATTATAATCCTTAAAAAATTTGACCTCAAGATTTTGATGATTTTTTTTTATAAAGCCCAGATGTTCATGCAAATGCATGTTTGTATAGAAGCTGAATACGTTCCTGAAACTTTGCACTTATCCATTTCATCAGTATTCGATTATAATAAGCAGCCTATTTGATCCGAACATGTGTGCATATTTTGACTTTTTTTGAAGAAATTGCACAATGCATGTTTTGCCAATTTTAAACCAAAACAACCTTATTTTTCCTGCATATTTTAATATATTTTTTTTTAAAGAAAAAAGCTTGTATTGAATATTTTTGAGTATTTGCTTTTAAAGTTTAATTTCTGAGACAAAAATTCAAAATTATTTTTAATATTTTCAACCTTTCGTGCTTTACAGGGTGGAAATGTTAAGCTGAACGCACACCAATTGAGGAAAAGGCTCTTGGACAAAACGTTTTGCTCAATGCCAACGCACACCGATCAGGCCAAATGTTTTGTCATTCAGCAAAATGTTTTGCCATTGGACAAAATGTTTTTCCATTGAGCATTTTTGCCTAAACGGTGTGCGTTGGCTTTTTTCCTCAATGGCAACGCACAATGATTTAACAAAACGCTCAATGCCAAAATATTTTGTTCAATAATGTCTAATCCAATTGTGTTTTTGTCTCCTCGGTGTGCGTTGACCTATAGAAAAGCATTGAAAAAACAGTTTTAGGCAAACACCTTTTGTTCGAAAACGTTTTTGCTCAATTGGTGTGCGTTCAGCCTAAAAGATCAACATTTCAACCTGCATTTGTCTCAGATTCCTTCTTTCAACTATGCGCCTGTCACTTTTTGCGATATAGAAAGATCATTTATATGCGTTGAATATCAGATAACGCATGTCCTTAATGTATGCATATTTTAAGGTTTTTATTGTCCATGAACACTCAGGCTCCACTGGGATATCATAAATATGAAACAAAATTACCAATTTTAAAATTTTTGGCAAAAACTTATTAGAGTATAACTCTTGACGTATTTTTACTCCAAAAGATGATACATATCTACAATTTTAGTATAGATTAATCACCCATTTTAGAGTATACGGGAAAGTCATTCCCGAATTTTTTTATTTCTTTTTCTTATTGATTTGCATTCCATGGAAATCGCTATTTATTTTAAACACTTGTTGCTTCAATGCCTATTTTATTATTATTTTTTTTTCAATCAAATAAAATAATAATTAGGCTAATTAATGAAAATTGCATAAAATGAATATCATGATTTTAAATAAATATTATACAAATAAAAACACTCGGTTATTTGAAATAAATTAACTCTCCATACGTATTTCGACAGTAATGTGTCGTCTCAACTGTCATCCTCAGAATCTGTGATTTCTGAATTTCTGAGGCAAACCATTGTCGAAATACGTATGAACTCTTGATTTATAATTGGACCCTGTTATGCATTAGTGTGTCAAGCGCCAAAAAAAATTAAAAATTGAGTTAAATACGGAATATTGTTTCTTGCTATAATTAATAGTATTTTCTATGAAATATGTCCTAAAAAAATTTATATTTAATGTTACTTGCACAATTGACAAAAAAAAATTATATATAATCCAATGAAAACAAAAAACTTTAATGTTAATTTTCTCAAAACTCGGTAGCTGGCTCTTGACACACTAATGCATAACAGGGTCCAATTAATAAATAATTTGAAACAAATAGCCGAATGTTTTTATTTGTCAGTTTTAATTTACAAAATGTTTACAATCGGTTGAAACTTTAAAAAAATTTTCATTAAAAAATTTGCAAAAAATTGACAACAAATTTGCAAAACTTTACTTAAGCAGGGCTAACCACAACATAAATCCTGAAAATATGAATCTCTGCAATTCATGTTTATTTTTCTTACAGTTAGACTTTCTCTTTGTGATGTGAAGTTTTTTATCGTACAGAACATCCAATATCTTTTAGTTTTAAGAAAATAAATGCCTCCATACTCGGGATTGGGAGGAAATGTTTAATTCTTTAAATATTTTAATTTAAAATCTTTTGACATAATTGAAACTCAATTGCTTTAATTAACAATTAATTTAATATTTTATGATCTGAAATTACAGTAATTAATGAACATGCTAAAATATGAGCTTTAATTAATGAAAAGGTTGTGCAGTTAAAAAAGATATTAAAAGAAACGCTTATTACTCTGCCTTTTATGATATTCATTTTAATAGAATTTCTTTTTACTTTTTTTTTTTTTATTGAGAGATGATATCTTCGGATTGTATAGTTTCTCGCTTTTTACGCAAGTTCATTTTCAACAAGAGATGATTACATCCTCTTTTTTTTCTTTAACATTCTCGTTGGATGTTAACAAAGAATGGCCCTTTAACATTCCATTGAAATATTTTAAATGCTTTTGGTACACAAAGGAAATTCAAAAAAATACTCTCTATCTTAGGATTAATGTACAGACGCAATCGTGTCAATATTATAATTAAAAAATGTTTATTTAGAATTAATTAAAGTATTTTTCACATATTTCCTCTTTAGAAATGTGCTTTTGAATTCATTTGTATTAATGAGTTTGTCTATTTGGGTTGCCTACCTTCCTGTAATCAAATTCTAATTTCTTCACCTAGTGATATTTCGAAATGAACATTTAGAATGAAAGAAAGCGATAAAGTATTATTTTCAGATTGACCTTTATCAGCCATGTTTGTTTCGAGTAAATATTTTTTCAATTCATTTATTGAAGTTACTTTTTTTTAAATATTTAGAAAAGTTAGGATTCAAACATTTGTTATTATCTCATATCTGGGATGGCTTTTTTCAGTATCTGAGGCAATATAGACTTTATCGGAGTAAAAATGATTAAAAATGATCGTGGGATCCACACGCCCGCAGCTAGTCTGCATAGTGATCCTTTAGGGACACACAGGGATCCACACGCCCACACCAGGGACATACATTCTAGCTGTGGGCGTGTGGTTCCCTCGATCATTTTTAATCAACAATTGTTAATCCAGGCACATTTATTTATTTGGTCTTCTTCTGTCCTCGCCATTATTAATCCTGCATTATTAATTTATTTGGTATCCAATTAATTTAAATAAATTTTATTGGTTTTCCCAAAGTACTTTTCTTAGCTTTTTTTCTTTACAAAGACTTTTCGACATCTGAGGCCATTTAATCTTTAAACGATTATTTATATTTTAATTTACAATAGAGATGATTCAGGCACATTTATTTATACCAACTGGTTAACCAATTGATTGATTCTGACTGCCTGGGATCCGAACCCACTCTCATTCATGATTGACATTTGTGGCTATGTCTATCCCCCCGACCAAGGGGGTGCCTTCGCTTTTGAGATTATTAATATTGTCTTTCCCCCCCCAACCTCTCTGTCAAGATGTAATGACATGAATGACTTTTATTATTAATTATTAATTTTTCTAAGAAATATAAGAGCTTCTCTCTGATTTGCAGCATCTCTGCTCTATAATTTAAATGACATTATTACCATATACGTCTATATTTTTTTATATTATAAATGATTTATGACTGAAATATTTTTTTTTTTTCATTAAACTATGTCACTATCTAAATTATAATATATACTTATTAAATACTAATATGTCATAGATAAATCATCTTTTTATAGACAAACCCAATAAATATTATTATAAATTTTAATTTCTTATCAACATTTCTTGATAAATACAGATTTTTATAGTGTTTATTCATTTGGTCATATACACTGAATATCCCTACAGACAATCGGAATTATTATAATTATTAATGGGGTGGGAGAATAACTCATCCCACCCTACTATATAATTATATAGAGATTATTATAATGGAGAAATGGAGATATCGGCCAAATAGCTCCCAGAATATGACGTTTCGGCCTGAATTTAATTGGTCATCTTCAGTTATTGGAAATTATACACATACTGTAAAACACACTTGTGATTGAACCAGGATTTGTCAATGATAAAATTTATTTGCTTCATACAAAATTATATGGTCAGAGATGATCTCTTATCTCAGGCTCAGGAACCATATAATTTTGTATGAAGCAAATAAATTTTATAATTGACAAATCCTGGTTCAATCACATGTGTGTTTTCCAATAACTGAAGATGGCCAAAAAAATGCAGACTGAAACGTCTTATTCTGGGAGTTTTAATGATCCTCGAGCTATTTGACTGATATCTCCATTCCTCCATTATAATCACATCACAGCCACAACTTCAAGCAATTTTAAAGAATATTACATTAAGACTAGGAGAGCTACCAATGGCACGCGACCTGGCGAATAACATATTGACTCTAATGTACAGAGCACATATAACAAATTAACTTAAACAAACATGTAGTTATTACTTGAGCTTGGGTTCGCGCAATATTTTAGTTTTAGTGTCTTCCCTCTATTCTCCTGTCGTAATAATAATAATAATAATTATAAGGTTTTATAGTTTTACCTTCTTTTACTTTTCTATCGACTCTAAATTAGAATTGCAGCCTGTAATTTTCTGGAATTGATTTTGTACAGCAACGATTTCTTCATTAAACCTATCTAAATAATTAATAAATTATTCAAAAGATGTGTAATCGATAAAGTTACTACTTGTTTGACGATATTAAGATTTATTTGATTGAAAAAAAAAAATCTTTGCCAAAATCTATTTTGTATTTTACAACTATGAGAAAACAGAGAGACATCACTTTAAAAATAGTCAAAACGTGTTGCGAAGTCTATAATTTATACTCATCCATCAAAAATTTCTTAATGTCAATTTTGATTTGATTCGTTTCTCTTCTATGAATCAGCCGGTATAAATTAAAGATTAAAGAAGGAAAAAAAAAGAAAAAAGTTTTCATTTTAGGAAGTTAAAAATTCGCGTTATTTGATTCCATAATTTATTTATTTTTTATTAATAAATAAATCTTTGAGAGTAGTGGGAACTTGTACAAACACACTCCACAAATAATCTTCTAATCATTGTGTATAAAATGTAAACCAGATGTTTAAATCAAATTTATGTGATTTTAAAGTTACACAGGTGTTGGCATTGAATGTCGTGTCGAATGAATGAATGACAAGTAATTTTTAATGAAGCGATTCTTCTTGATGCCTGCCTGGCTGCTTGCTACCAATACTATTAAGAATCTCGGCAGTATTCTTAATGACCTGTTGGTCAGGTTGGCGCCCGCCCACGTGGCACCTTCAGTTCCTTCCATTTGTTTATGCACTTGATGGACACTTATCGCCATGTTCGTTTCCTTCACAAAACATCATCCTTTATCCTTGTTATTTAATAACTAAGTTGTTAGATTGGGAGGAGTTTTAAATAAATAAATAATTTTAATTAAATATCTCGATGGTTGTGTCGCTCTAACAAAATCGTCATTTCTCCTTAAAAATACTTTAAGTTTGAGATATATTTGCACGAGAACTACGATATTCTAAATATATAACATACCAGCCTGCTTGGGGACAGTTTCTTCATTCATGGTTAAGTAGTTTAGCCTTGACTTTCGAGTTGTTTTTTGGACTATACGATTCATCTAAAAATATTTATTTCCAATAACCTAACAAGATTGCCGACCCTTATTATATATATATAGGAATTCCTATAGGAATTTAGAATCACCCCGAAATGTTATATTTTTGTAAATGTTAAGAATATTTGATATAGCGTAAATGTACTTTTATAATTAGGAAATTATTTTAAAGGTAATTGGACATTCAGAATCATACAAAATTTGACAAAAAATAAACTTTTTCCTCTGAATTTATCACAATTTTTCACAAAAAATTTTATATAAACACTTTTCAAAATTTTTTACAAAAAAAAAAATCGTTTTTTTTTTATAAAATTGGAAAAAAGTAGTATCTTAGTAAAGCACTAGTACTCGAGAGGTGCGATTCAGTGATGGATTTACGCCTAGGCCAGTCAGGCCCGGGCGGCACGATTTAAAAAAAGGTAAACGACAGGGGTAAAAATTTTCCGCAGGGCGGAAAAATTAAAATAAAATTTTCCGCAGAAAAATTTTTGAGTTCGGGAAGCCTAAATCCGTCACTGGTGCGATTTGATTTGCATAGAAGAAATATGAAAATATTTAAAATTTGAAAGAAATCTTTATGGGGAATTACGATAAAATTAGAAAAAAACTACAAAAATCATCAGTAAAGTACTAGTACCCGAATTTTCCCAATCACGAGACTTAGCACAATTTCATATTGGGACTGCAAATATAGTAAATATTTAAAATTTGACAGCCCATAAGCTCTGAGGATGATCTCGACCGAGACCGAAACGTTAGCTTAATGGGCCTTAAATAAATGAAACAAATACTAGCTGCTCTTTTTTCTTCATCCTATTTCTCTTTAAAATTGTAGTTTAAGATTTAATAGTATAAATTAACTTTCCTCGGTCAGCTACGCACCTGGCTAGAAACTGCTCTGTCTGTTCTGTATTGTAAAAATTTTTCTCCTCGACCTTTTTTTCTCTTTTTTGAAGTAAAATATCAAACAGATGCAAATATCATGCAAAAACAACCACAGAAAGGATTTCAAATGCAAGCCTTTATACATATTTACCTATTCGAAAAACAAACATAAATGAGCCTTAATACATTGTACCATTTCTAAATGACCTAATTACATTAAGAGATCAATAGTAAGCCATCACAATTTTGATAAGTTCTCTCTTTGGTTATTCATCTCTCTCTCTAATAATTTTTTAAAATTATTGCTTTTAAATATTTTTCAGGTCATATCATATACTATATTAATGTTACTCAAAACGTAATGATTTACCTGTCAATCATTTTAAACATTAATCAAAAAGGTTTATTCCCATACAAAAGCGGAATTATTATAAAAACTACTTTAATATTTATTTGTAGTTTTTATAAATTATAATGAACAAATGGAAAATATAAATGAAATTACTAAAAAAATATAAATTTGATTAAAATAATTAGAGCATAAAAAAATCAGTAAATTAATATAATTTATATTATACAGCAGCGTTTTCCAAACTGTGAGGCGGGCCTCCCTAGGGAGGCGCGGACTAGTCTAAGGGGAGGTGCGAATATTGGCCACCAAGATCAATTTTCCAAATGATTGCTAGTTTTATAAATAAAATAATAAAATAATTTAGAAAATTCTTGGACGGAGTTTTTAATTTAGTATTAAAAATTTTTGTTTTTGAATTATTTTATTAAATGTGTGTGTGTTGTGGGGGGGGGGGGGGCGTCATACGATTAAATATTTTTAAGGGAGGGTTGTAACATAAAGTTTGAAAACCACCTGGCCCTAAGTAAGACTCATACTAGGAAATTATACTATGTGTAAAACCCAAAGGCGGATCCAGGGAAGTTTCTCCAGGGTTTTAATTTTTACTTTCTCTTACCTATGTATATATGTAATATATATATAGAGAGAAAGTATTGGATTCATGTCAAAAATTCGATGTCGAGATTTTGATGGATCTTCACGTTTTGAGGTCCCCTGAATCCAAAAAAAGTGGTTTTCGCGACATGGTCTGTCTGTGTGTGTGTGTGTGTGTGTGTGTGTCTGTCTGTGTGTCTGTGAACAAAATATCTCAAGAACGAAAAGAGCTAGGAAGTTGAAATTTTATATTTAAGTTAGGCACCCCCATGGGACGTGACACGAAGCTTTTGAACAAAATCGACCAAAAAGTACTAGCACTTTACTGATTCACTTTTTCAGTTTTTTTTCGATTTTCTCAAAATTTGCTCCAACGATTTTTTTTAAAATTCAAAAATCAATTATTTTTTAGATTCTCTATAAAATGTATATTCTCATTTTGTGATTGAAATCTTCTGAAGACCACTTTACTCTTGTACTCCATAGAAAAGATAGGAGAAATGGTTGCCATGGTATCAAAATATAAATATTTTCCCATACTTATAAATTTTACATCTTGAATTCAATTGTACCCTACTGTCGGAAACTAAATACATGTCGACACAAAAAATCTGGTGTGACAAGCACAGTACACATCTTTCGATTACCGAAGGTAAGAGAAAGTTGTGTGCTGTGCGCCAGTCACACCAGATTTTTTTCTGACTAGTCGCGAAGCTCGCTGAAGGCGATAGCATTGTTAATTATTTTATTTATTAGGATTGGATAAGGGGTTGAAAAATTGAAAAAAAAAAATGTTTTTAAAATTTTTTTTTAGCTAAATCGAAGCCAAATAAATAGGAAACATTCAAAAAATAGCGTTTATTATTATTTTATTATATTAAGGGTTGATTAGGAGGGATGAAGGGTTGATTATTTAAGAAAGGCCTTGGAATATTCCAAATCACTTGTTGACATTCTTTTACAGCTCTAAATACAGTTAGATAAGAGCAAAAGGTATTTTTTTACTTTTAATAAAAAGGGAATTGTTATTTTCATCTGTTTTATTCCTATACAAAGAGAGAGAGACAAGTCTATCTCTCGTTCAGTCGAGTGCGCGGCCTGCCGGCAGGCGCTGTTCTTTTTTTGTGTTTAAAGTGAATCAAAGTATTAAGTATCAAATAATTAATATAGTGTAACCCACCCTGACCACTCCGTCAGCCAACACACCCTCTTGAGAGTCTTATTAAAGGTAATTATTATGCATTTTATCGTTGAAAAGAAACATATAATTTGATTGCGAAAAACGATTCTTTTGAATATGAAATTAAATATTTTGTATTTCACTAAGGGTAGAGGGAGTATATAAGCTGTTGAAAGGGGGAGGGGGAGTGTACGTGTCATTGAAAAAAAATTAGTTTTTTATTTTTTATCTTAAGTCACCATTATTTACCATTATATAGGTACTTTCTATATGGCCTATATTTTTGTTAATCAAATTTCCTTAATATACTTTTACACAGGGGTGGATTAAGGGTTGAAAATTAAAATAAAATAAAAATTAAAATAATTATTTATAAATGTATTCAAATTATTTTGAGAGTAATTTCGCGGTGAAGGCTCGCATTTCCTTAAAGAGGGGGTTATGCCCCATCCCCTATAATGCGCAGGGATATTAATGTTTTTTAATATTTTACTAAAAATTAAGTGCATTCCGTTTGAGTTAATTCAATTTATATTCACTATTTATCAAATAGGATATTGGGGTAGAAACATTTTAATGTCATTCCAAAAATTATTATTACTGGGGCGGAATTAATTTTTGAAGATATCGAAACTCTCATAAAGAGATAGTAATAACACTGGGTAACTTAGGAACCCATCGAATCTCGTGCAGAATTTTGTAGGGATTTTTTTTATTAGGTAGAAAATTAAGAAATGGCTAAATATTTTTCGAGATCTATTATTTGAAAAAGATAATAGTATTCAAAATACCTCGATTCGGACTTTAACTGAGTCATAGATATATTTAACAAGACATGTGAGTGTTCTTTATTGATGAGGCCAAACATCCCATGGTCGAGGGTCCGGTGGCCTGGTGCAATGGATAGCACGCCTATGCCCCGGAAAGGCGGAGATCCTGGGTTCGATTCCCGGGGGCCATGGGATGTTTGGCCTCATCAATAAAGAACACTCACATGTCTTGTTAAAAAAAAGTAAGAAATGATTAGTCCACTTAGAATTTTACTGCGGTGAGTTACCGCATCTTTTTGTATAAAGAACTAATCTCAATTCGGATTTGAATTTTTACTTCCTCTTACCTATATGTATAGGTTAATATACATATATATAGAGAGAAAGTTTTGGATTCATGTCGAGACTTTAATGGATATACACGTTTTGAGGCCCCCTGAATCCAAAAAAGTGGTTTTCCCGACATGTTCTGTCTGTGTGTCTGTTTGGATTCAATTTAAAGCATGAATGAATTGAGCTAGGAGGTTGAAATTTTATATTTAAGTTAGTCACCCCCTCCCCCCTAGAGCGTGAAAATAAGATTTGAAAAAAATATTTTCCTTCAGGAATGAAAGTTGGATAAAACGAAGCCAGAATGTTTGCTTTAAAAATATATTTTAACAGCTGACGTTTCGGCTTTGGTCAAAGCCTTCCTCGGAGCTGTTAGTGGTCATCCGAGGATGACTTTGACCAAGGCCGAAAAGTAAGCTGTTAAAATATATTTTTAAAGAAAACATTCTGGTTGCGTTTTCTTCTAACTTTCATTCCTGATACAAATTCCACCAGCCATAAAATACCCTTATACCAGTGTTTCCCAAATTGTGAGGCGCGGACTATTCTAAGGGGAGGCGCGAATATTGGCCACCAGGACCAATTTTCCAAATTAAACTTATATTCTTATTGGTAGTTTTAATAAAAATAAATTAAAAAAATATTTTTATATAAATTTATATTTTTTAGCATTAAAAATTTTTGTTTTTGTATTATTTTATAAAATGGGAGGGGGGGAGGCGTCATAAGATTAAATATTTTTAAGGGAGGCGTGGTAACATAAAGTTTGGAAACCACTGTTATACAGTATACAAATTAATTTTTATATTAAAATTTGGTGTGACTGGTCGCTCATTACATTGTGTTCTGTACTTGTCCCACCAGATTTTTTATGTCGACATAGGGTAGGCGCACACGGGTGACGGGGACACTTTTGTCACTAGCAGTATTAGCCGTCACATTATATAGGTTTTTATTATGGAAGTAACGCACACTAAGTGAAGTGACTTTTTTGCCACTAGGGCAAGCAACTTCTCGGTGACGAAACTGTCACCCTCACATGCGCACACGGATGACAGTTTGTAACTTGACTGTTTTGTCACATTGGAAGAGGTTGTTTGGTATTGCTTTCTCTTACCATATATATGAAATATATAAAGTATTGGTTTCATTGGAAAATTTCTAAGTCGAGATTTTGATAGATTTACATGCTTTGAGTTCCCCTTATTGATATAATATCTAAAATAATTTGACTACAATAGATAAATTTAATTTAAAGCCCTCTATTCCAAAATATTATATCAATATATAAAAATGATTATAACATATTATTATTCTTATAAATCATTATTTCCCACAAATTCTAATACAAATATATAATAAGTTTATACGCTGTTTAAATCACAACTCGGCAAAGTGGAATAAAAAAAAAAAAAAATTATTAATCAATAGATGTATAAGAAGAAATAAATAAGCATTTAATATTTTAAGGTCATCTTCTTAAAAAGGAAGTCACATCAATGTTATAGAGTTGAGTTCAAGGAATAAATATTAAAGACAAAAAAAAGCAATGAACGGTGTGCTTAAGTATAGAAGAGAGAGGCTTGTAACTTTGTTATTGGCATGGTGAAGATGTCTGAGAGAGACAAGGGAATTATGACAATTATCTACATGTAGATTGAATTTTGATAAAAAAAGAATGTAAGATCTTAACCAAAATTGGAAGGATTAAACAAATTTTTTAAAAGATTACGAATGAACGAGAAAAACTTGAAAACAGTTACGAATTAACGAGGTTATTAAGTTGCAAATACGAATTATAAGATGATTTAAGTGACCTCGAGCATAAAAATAATAGGAATTAGCTAGGGGACTGAAATTTATTTTTTATGAGTTATCGGATTTTTCTGGGGACCGGCAAGTGTTTATGTACGAATTAGCGGAAAATACGAATTATCGGGATTCCACTGTACAAGTTTTACTTTCATGCACTATTAGCCTATATAATAATAATACAGTAAAACCCCTCGGATCAATCGGTTATCGGATTAATCGGAATATCCCATTAGCATTATAAATTATATATTAATATATTTATCAATTTATCATTCATTATTTTTATTATTACATATATTATATATAAATTACTTTTTGTTGTATTTTAATTAAACTGTATGGTGTATAGTATGTTTGTTCAGTTGGTGAATAGGGAGGGGAAGGAGTTTCGAGTTTGTTTGCTCGCTTGCTTCCCAGTCTATTTTTCTACTTCATAGGATTGAGATCTCTACATATTTTCATGAGTTCTAATTTTATTTGTTGTTTATTCATGACACCTGATTAAATATGTTGGTTTTTTTGAATGAAAATCAATTTTTCACAGACCTCGAATTTACCGGCCAAACGGGTATCCAGCTAGAGTCTGGGTCCTGACCAGGCAGGTTAAGAAGGATTCTAATGTAGTAGGCTATGAGCATGACAAATTTGACACCGAATTTTTAAAAATATCTTTGTTTCAAGTTAAAAGGAAAAAACTTCCCCTATACTTTTATTTACCATAATGTTCTCAGCAACCACCGGAGAAGATTTTCTAACACTTGTTAAACATAATGATAATAATAATAGCCAGAGCATTTTGAACTAACCCCTCTTTTGTGATTTATCTTTTTTTAGATATCAGCTATAAAATAACTTTTTTTTTTTATTTTACTCCCTTTTTTTTAAATTACTCTATTAATTATAAAAATGATCAAAATAAAATTAATTTTTATATCTTTATTAAATATAAACATTTCTCTATTCAAATTAATTAAAGAAATTCGTAAAACGATTTTTATATATAGACTACATAAGAAAGAAAAAATATAGGCTATAGTAAAAATTAAAAAAAAATTTTTTGCCATTTAATTTATAACAGGAAATTTTTCAAATTATTCAAAAACGATCATTATAAAATTTAATGGCTCATTAAAGAATCCTCCAGTTGCCAATTAGAATGAATTAAATTAAATAAGACGATCCTGATTTTGCACATGTTTTTGTAATTTGAATTTATTAAATAAAAGCTAGTCTAGGTAGAAGAAAGATATTCGACGCCAGCCAATTAACCAAAGTATAAATAATAATTCCCTATGATATAGGAATCCTATCGTATTTATATAAATAATTGAATTTTGAATTACACACTGAAGTGGTTATAAAATAACTAACAACTCTAAATAAACCTAAGATCTATATAATAAATTATATTAAAAATAAAAAATGGAAATCGACGTTTAAAAAAAAGTTAAATGCCCTTAAAAGGAATTTAATATTGCCAGAGGATTTATAAATAATTTATCAAGGTAGAAATCAGAAGAGACAGGGATATAGATAATCATTCTAGAAATAATTATATATAGACGCTCGTCTTAAAGGTGACTTTTCTTCGTGTCCCTTCATTCTGACAAGCGAAAAATTGACTGGAACCATTTATCTTCTAGTATGATTATTGGATTTCCAACTGAAACTGTCTGAAAATTTGATTTACTTGATGCAGGATGGGGAAATTCCGGATTTAAAAAATAAATGGTGAAAAGGAATTTAATAAAAATTGAATAGAGTACGAAGCAGATGTCTTCTTTTATTTATTTAGGCAAAGATGTAGAAAGTAGAAAATATTACAAGAAAAATATTTTTTTTACTTGAATTTGGAGCTACTACCGGAGTCTTTCTCTCTAGTTGTCTGCCTATTCCATTTCCTCTAAAGAAAAAAAATTTCTGCCCTAGTGTGGTAACTAGCTTGATGGCCTTCTCATACCAAGGGTCGCGGGTTCGGATCCCAGGCAGTCCGATGATTTTATTTGGATACCAAATGGCTTAAATAAAAATGCCTGGACAATATATATTATTAAATAAAGGTTATCGTAAGAACCAGAGTGAAAATTATTAAAAATGATAGAGGGATCCATTCGCCCGCAGCAGGTCTGCATAAGTGAACCTTGAGGGATACACAGGGATATGCAAGTTCACACTAGGGGACACACATTTTTATTCTGGTCACTTTCGATCTACTGTAAGTGTCCCTGGTGCGGGCGTGGAGTAACCCTGTGTGTCCCTGGTGTGGACGTGTGTATCCCTGTGTGTCCCACAAGTTCACTATGTAGACCTGGTGCGACGTGTGGATCCCTCGAATATTTTTAATCATATATGTATGGCCTGAGTTGCCGAAAAGATT
>JAKCPI010026453.1:0-14468 GCA_023213315.1 Euborellia annulipes | reverse complement strand
ATAAGAGATTATTGGAACATCGAGCTATAATTTTTTTAATGACTGATTAAATAATTATCGTAATTAATTTTTTTGTTATCAAGCAAATACAAAAAAACAATCTGTCCCAATTTTTTTTTAATTTAAAAATGAACTTATTGTTATTATTAATCACATATTAATTAAGAAATTTTTGAAATAAGCTCAGATGATTTATTAAAAACCATCTGTCAAATTAGTTCAGCATTCTTGCAATAGATGGCAGGCTAGTCTAACAGCTGATCCCCTATTAGCGTATATTTATATATTTTTAAGTGCTTTTATAAAAGATACATAATATATAATAACATTTATAAAGTATTTATTGTTGAAATATCAATGAAAATCAAACCAAATGCATTAAATATTATTAGCTACCATTCTGACATCTCTTGGCAAATTTTTGAATTACTTGATATTTGGGCATACTTTTTAGACACACAACGCCATCTTAGCGGGAAAAACATGCGTAACCACTTCGCTCCTGTAGCCCCTTGACTATTTATTTATTTTTTTTTTTAGAATATTCTGCCTCAAATAGAATTAGATGCTTTCTCTTCGTGGGAAGATTGGGAGCAACAACAACTAGAAGAAGAAGAAATGAACGCTGATGAGGATGATGAAGAACAAGCATGGCTAGACACTGAGATGTCAAAGCAAAAACGAAGCAACCCCTTTGGGTGTTGCCACTCTATTCTCTGCTTCCATCTCATAAACAAAATAAGGTTAAATAGTTCTCTTCTTCTTTTATTAAATTTGCCCATCAACCGTAGGTTAGACAGGTAAAGTTAATGTAATCGTAAAAAATCGAAAATTAAACTGAAGCTGCCAAAATGCGTTTTGGGGTCCCCTGAATCCATTTAAGTAGTTTTTGGAATGATGTCTGTGGTAATTTTTTTCGTCAACGAAAACTCAAAAAACTATTCATTCAATTATTTTGAAATTTTGCACCCATAAACTAGGAGTAGAGGCCAAGAACTGAAAAGCTTTTTGGTAAACATCGGACCATTAGGGGGGGGGGGGGGGCTGCTAGGGGGGGGGGGGGGAATATTTTTTTCTTGAATAGTGGGTGGGCAAAGTTGTGCACTCGGCTTAGTCGGGCCCTTTATTTTTCTCTATTTTTTTAAATTTAAATTTAAAGACAAAGAAATCACTCTTATTAATATTTGACTAAAAAAAGATGTTATATAGAAAATAGAATCTAATCTTAACAGTAAATAAAGAAAAAAGCTGCATCTCTCAATTTCTAATCTCTTATTAAGGGGGTTCAGGAGCGACGTCTAAACGTACTTTAAAAAAAACTAGACTATTATAAGGAATTTTTCAATGCGGTTTTTTTTAAAATGAATTAAATTCATAAGAGATTATTGGGACATCGAGTTATAATTGTTTTAATGACTTATTAAAAAAATTATCGTAATTAATTTTTTTGTTATCAAGCAAATACAAAAAAACAATCTGTCCCAATAATCTTTAATTTTTTTTAAATTTAAAAATGAATTTATTGTTATTATTAATCACATATTAATTAAGAAATTTTTAAAATAAGCCTAGATGATTTATTTAAAAATCAACTGTCAAATTAGTTCAGCATTCTTGCAATAGATGGCAGGCTAGTCTAACAGCCTGATCCCCTTTGCCCATATTGGCCTATATTTTATATACTTTTATGCTTTTATAAAAAGATACATAATATATAATAACATTTATATGTTAAAAGATCAATGAAAATCAACCAAATGCATTAAATATTATTAGCTACCATTTTGACATCTCTTGGCAAATTTTTGAATTACTTGAGATTTTGGGCGTACTTTTTATGACACACAACGCCATTTTAGCGGGAAAAACATGCGTAACACCTTCGCTCCTGCCCCGCCTTAATATAACATCACAACTATAAATAGCTTTTTGTTTCATAATATCTAGATCATATCGTTCATATTGTTCATGTTTATTATAAAAAAAATCTAAATCGAATCAAAAAATGTATTATTATTAGTTGATTAATATTATAATTCGAAATGGCTGTCATTTAATAAATAGTTTTTTAGATTACATTAATTAAAGTACAAATTTTTATTTTTCAAGGTTTTCGAACCACCACCGAAGGGATGTCGTCTTTGTGTTGTGGCAACAAACGTCGCTGAAACGTCATTGACGATTCCAGGAGTGAAATATGTCGTTGATAGTGGCCGATGTAAACAGCCTGTTTGGGACACTCGAACTGGAGCACAGGCAATGCAAATAAAATGGACAAGCCAAGCATCAGCTGAGCAACGTCAAGGCAGAGCTGGAAGAACTGCTCCTGGCCATTGCTATAGGCTCTACTCCTCGGCAGTGTACGCTGACGTCATGCCGAAACATATGGCACCTGAGATCACTCAGAGGCCTGTCGAGCATCTTATTCTCCAGGTAATTATCAATCAAAATTTGTAGTTCGCATTGAAAAAAATACTAGTAGTAAGAGGAGAGTATGTTTATTTTGCTGACCTCCAGGGCAACCCTCTCGTCTACTCCAGTAGAGAGAAACAGAAAGAGCTGTTTCGACCTACATTTGGACCATCATCAGGCCTAATATTTAAAAAACAATGAATTTATCACATGTGAGACAAACATGAGAACAATTTTTTTTAATACGATTTGGTATTTAATCATTTTTTAATTCAAATACTCGAAAACAACGTCAAAAAAATAGAAAATTGTATCTCATGTGATAAATTCATTGTTTTTTATTTATAGCTGAAGCGTTATATTAATAAGAGGGTAAAATGAGAAATGCAGCCAAGGTTATTTCTTTATTTGGTTAATTCACACAGCTGACGTTTCGATTTCGTGTTTGAACCATCTTTAGAGCTATAATCATACATAAACAATCGAATTATTCCAATTATTACAATCCATAGAAATTCAAATTATATTTTACCTGGCGAAAAGTCATTATGAAAGTGTCATAGTGGATTTTATATATTGTTGAAAAATTCTTATAAATATATACACAGTGTGAGGCGACCAGGTACAGTGAGGGACAAGATTAAGTCCCACCCATTCGTTTTCTACTTGTGATTATTTCATTGTTGTTTAACAAAATATTATATATTTTTTAATGAAAACTTTTATAGTTCAAATCTAGAAAATTTCCGATAAAGATTTTCATTTTCTTTTATAAAAACAATGAAATAATCACAAGTAGAAAACGCATGGGTGGGAATTAATATTGTCCCTCACTGTACATAAATGAATTAAAATTCGTATTAAACTATTATTTATACCTCACATGGAGTAGTCATTTCTAATTAATATTTAAATAGATTTAATATAAAACTTAACAAATGTACAAATTAATACCCAAATGCGAAATTTTATTTTAATTCATAATAAATTTCTAATATTAATTTATTCAAAAGAAAAGCCTATTTTAATATATTTCCATATAAATTAACGGATCTATTAAAGTCCTTTTTAAAATTGACTGTATCATTGATGAAAATATATATCGACTCTAGAATCTGTCTCTTGAAGGTGTTACTCTCATAACATAATATATCAACCGAATCAAAGTCATTGTTTTTAAAATGTTATGCCTGATGATGGCCCAAATGTTGGCCGAAACTGCTCTTTCTGTACACACTTAGTAGCTATTTCTAATAAATGTTCCTGAATAGAAAACTTTGTTTTTCTTAAATTCCTGCCATCAAGAACAGGGTTGTTCGGTTAAAACCATTGGTTTAAACCGGTTTTAATCCAATTCTGATCAGAGGTTTTTATTGAGTGATCATTTAATTTTAATTCCTCAGTTAAATGGAATATTAATAAAAAAATTTGATTTCAAGCGTTTTCAGAAATTAAATATATTAATTTTAAACTGGTAACCGTTGGCTCTAGTTGGAACATTATTCTTTAATAGGAGAATTAAATTCAAGTATGATACACAAGATCATTGAAAATCATTGAAACAAAAAAACCTTGTGTTTTTTTGGCTTACCACTAGAGGTCAAATTATTAATCAACATTACAAAATAAAATGTTTTACAGCGTCAGTCTCGTTATTATATACAGTACTAGACGCAAGCCCCGCCTTCGGCGGGGCTTTCCATCCTAGCAAGGGGGCTGCGCCCCCCTGGACCCCCTTGCTCCCCTTCCCTTTTCATTTTTATATATAGAGTTTATTTTAACGGTTAATTATTCATGAATCTTAATTAAGATTTTTTGTGAATCATATCCTTTCCGGGACTCTCCCGGGTACACAGACAAAAAATTTACGCCGATATTTTAGAAATCAAAATGTAAATAAATAAAAAATCGTAAACATGGGTAAATATTTATATTTTGTTACCATGGCAACCCTTTCTCCTAATTTTTATTTTTTTCTTATTTTAACGGTTAATTACTCATTAACTTATTGTTATTTGTGAAACAAAACCTGTCCGGGATTCTCACAAACATACACAGAAAATTTCATCATAATTGGTTCAGTCGTTTAGGAGGAGTTCAGTCACATACACACGTACAGAAGAATTATATATATAAAGATAAGGCACGATATCAAATAATAGGAATGTATTGTTTCAGGTGAAATCATTTGGAATCGCCCGAATGGAAACATTTCCATTTCCTACTCCATTGCCGTTGAAGAATCTTGAAGAGGGCGAACGAAGATTAATTCTCCTTGGAGCACTTGAAACATTTGAATCAAAAAACAATTTGAAGTGTAGCAAATTGACAGCGCTTGGACGAACCATGTCTTTATTATCTGTCTCGCCTGGCCATGCTCGGTTATTGGCTATTGCTGGAGCACATGGCCACCGAATCGCTCAACTTGCGCTCTGCTTGGTGGCCTCGCTTGCTGTTAGCCAACTGTTCACTGATGACGCCTCGGCGGCTCGAATAGCATGGGGCAAAAACGATCTCTCCACTCGAGCACTTCTAGGTAAATTCTATTCATCTTTTTATTTCTAATCATCTGCAAATAATATCGGCTGTTAGACTAGCCTGCCATCTATTGCAAGAATGCTGAACTAATTTGACAGTTGATTTTTTAAATAAATCATCTAAGCCTATTTTAAAAATTTCTTAATTAATATGTGATTAATAATAACAATAAATTCATTTTTAAAATTAAAAAAAATTAAAGATTATTGGGACAGATTGTTTTTTTGTATTTGCTTGATAACAAAAAAATTAATTACGATAATTTTTTAATAAGTCATTAAAAAAATTATAGCTCGATGTCCCAATAATCTCCTTTTTTTTTTTTTTTTTTTTTGGAATGGGTGCATATGAATTTAATTCATTTAAAAAAAAAACCGCATTGAAAAATTCTTTATAATAGTCTAGTTTTTTTTTTTAAAGTACGGTTAGATGTCGCTCCGACACCCCCTTAAGGAAATAATAATTTTTCGTTTGCTTGCAGGCGATGCTTTAATTTCTTTTTGTGCTCTCCGAGAGGCCGAAATTGAAGTTCATAAAAATGGCGATTTACAAGCATTTTGTACAAAATACGGAATTCGACTGAGCGCTCTGAAAGAAGCTCGACTTTTACGAAGACACATCACACGAGAATTGAATTCAATTGCTCCAGAGGTATATTAAAAAAAAAAATTTTTTTTTTCTAATTTGTTTTTTTTTTAATTTTATTTTTTGCATTTTTGTTTTTAGTTGGAATTATTTGTAGACCCGACGATGCCGCATTTGAATATCAACGAATCGATCATCTTGCGGCAATTGCTATTAACAGGCCTCGCGGATCGAATTGCACGTCACGATGATTCCACGCCCGGCGCGAAATCTTATACGTATCAATGCCTTGAAATGGAAGAGCCGGTGCTTTTGCACGCCTCTTGTCTCTTCCGAGGGCGGAAACCTCTTCCCCAATGGATCGTTTATCATGAACTGTTTGAGACGCAACAGTTGCCTAGCGACGGCGAGGTGAAACCAAAGGTATTCATCGGAATGTTTTTTTTCCCGTCCACTTTTCAGTAATATATTCATTCTCTCTTTCTAGACAAAGCTATATCTGAGAGGAGCGACAGCGATTGAGCCCGAATGGTTGCCCGAATATGTCGCCCCGTTGTGCCGCCTTTCGGAGCCTCTGGCCGATCCGCCGCCTCGATGGGACTCCAACGAGGGCGTTGTCAAAGCCTGGGTCTCCGGCACCATTGGCCAAGCTGCCTATTCACTCCCTATGACCGAAATTACTTTGCCATCCGGCTCTTCTGAACGGTACTTAGATTTATTTATATTCTGAGCTGTGAATTAGAAACGAAGCATTCGATCTTGACCAGGCGAAAAAAAGAATAGAAAATCAAATTGTTTTGTGGGATAATATAAACAAAAAAGAATTTACAATTTAACTAACAAGGGGACGGCCAAGTGAGTATATCACGGATTCGTTTGAAAAAAATTGAGGTTATACTTTGAGCCAAAAAAATTTTCACGTGTTTCGGCGTTTTACTCCATAGAGCCCCGATTGGCCAAAAAAAATAAATAAATACCGAAAAAATTTTCGCGCTTTCAAGTAGTTTCTGTTTGAAACATTACGTAACAGTCAGCTGTGGCTAGGCTGGTAGCGTCGCCGACTGGTAAGTATGAGGTCCCGGGTTCGAACGACGGAGTATGTAATTTTTTTTTTTTTTATCTTTTTATGTTATTGTAACAAACAATATATTTTTTTTTTTTTTTTTTTTTTTTTTTTTTTTTTTAAATTCACACTTTTTTTTTCTCATTCGCACTCACACTCACACACACAATTCACACAGTCTTTTCGGCAACTTAGGCCATTTAAGACTTTGACGATAACCGTTGTAATAAGTAATATATAAATTGTAGGTTCAGGCATTTCTATTTAAGCCATCTGGTATCCAAAAAACAATATATTTAAAACTGTTTCATATTATTTTTTTTTAGTAATTAAATTTTAAAATTTTGTTAAAATTGTTTTTCGAGTTTATTTATTACCTTAAAATTTAATTTAAATACATGAAGAAAATATCATTTATTAGAGTATTTAAATATATGAAGAAATAAAGAAGGCATAAAATAATCCATTAATTAAATGAATACATGAAATTAATTAAAAATTTATTTGCTTATATTTGATAAAAAAAAAATTACGTAGAGTCAAGTGAATATAGATAACTTACTTTTTTAATTTACTTGTACACTTACCCCCACACGAAGTAGGGTGATATACAGTATATAAGTCATAAAAACATGCAAAACAAATAAGTAGGCGACAATTAGCGCAGTTTATAAGGATATTTAAAAAAACTTTAAAATTTAATTACTAAAAAAAAAAATAATAAAATATGAAAAAAAATAATATGAAACAGTTTTAAATATATTGTTTGTTACAATAACATAAAAAGATTAAAAAAAAAAAAAATTGCAAACTCCCGTCGTTCGAACCCGGGACCACATACTTACCAGTTGGCTACGCTACCAGCCTAGCCACAGCTGACTGTTACGTAATGTTTCAAATAGAAACTACTTGAAAGCGCCAAAATTTTTTCGGTATTTATTTATTTTTTTTTGGCCAACCGGGGCTCTATGGAGTAAAACGCCGAAACACGTGAACATTTTTTTGGCTCAAAGTATCACCTCAATTTTTTTCAAACGAATCCGTGATATACTCACTTGGCCGTCCCCTTGTAAGCTTAATTAATTTTTAACGCACTTGTTTTATTTTTTAGGTACAAATGGTTCGCTCGTTTTTTTCTTGAAGGTTTAGTTTGTCCCGAATTGAAGAAATTTAAAAATGAACTTATCACATCTCCATCAGTGATGGTTAAAGCTTGGGCAAAGTAAGTCATTTTCTTTCTTTTTTTTATTTGTTCTGATAATAAATCAATTGTATACCAAAAAAGTAAAATTTTAAAGATCTCTAGGAATGGAAATGTTCTTCTTTTTTTGTAATTATACATTTTATGTCAGTCAGGATTATATTTCTAGGATATATAGCAGGTTGTTGAAGATGATTACTGGCACTAAATATATTTTTATTTTTGTTTGTTTTTAGGTTACAGCCAAGAAATTTAACATTTTATCAGACACTCGTTAACAAAAATGTTGATTGCCGAAAAAAATTATTCGAAATTTGGAAAGAAGATGAGAAATGTAAGTTTTTATTAATTCGTATTTAATTAATATACTTTATTTATTTATTTCTTTCTTTTAGATCTTTTACAAGAATATCTTCTCTGGTTGCCTCAAATATTCCATCAAAAAATTGTCAAAATCTGGCCACCAAATGAAATGAAAATTTGAAAAATTAAAAGCAAGAGATCGAGTTGATCACACTCTCCGCTAATTAATATATATATTTAAGAGCATTTTCATTCAAAGAAGAAATAATCCAGTAAGAGAGCAGTCAGCAGTCAGCAGTCACTAACGGTTTATTTTTTTTATTCTTATATTTAATTGTTTTAAATTTTGTTTAATTTCTCTCTCAACTCTGAATATATTAACGCAAAAAGAGGGAAAAGAAACGTTCCTTTTATTTACTTATCTTAGCATTAAATGTAATTTTACTACAATGTTTTATTTTTTATTGTTTTTAAGGTTGTTCGGACATTAAAGCACTTTATTAGATTAAAAGATAATTTTTTAATATCTATGTTATTAATCACTATCAAATACGTATAAAATAAAATTTTGAAGCAGATCTGACACAGGGTTATCGTGTAATTAATTTTTAAAAAATTGAAATTTAACATGTAGTCTATGGGGAATGTCGACAAAATGCACACATATTGAATTAAATAGGCATATGTGTAAATGATACAAAAACAAAAAAACTTACATTTTATTAATTCACTTCCGAGGAATATGTTAAAAATAAAACCAAAAGTTTCTGCCGACCGCTTTTAAAGATATTTTAACAAGAAAGTCAAAAAATTCTCCAAAATGACAGTCGCTAATATTTAAAAATAAGGAAGATTTGAGAGTGAGACCAGCCTGGCAACGTCGCATAAAATAATTCTCATTTCTAGCTCTCAGTTACATTTTTTTTTTTTCAATTTTACGATATTTTTTCTCGCAAACCGTCCATTGTGTTTAAACTGATTTGCATTAAACAGTGTAATATATTAAATAAAATAAAATTTAAGGCGTTTAAGATTTAAAATAGATAGTTGATGAATGCAATGTTGCCAGTTCTATATTACGTGAAATACTGCTCAAGTCAAAAGTCATTCATTTATTATTTTTGGTAATTAAATTATTAACTTAATCCAATTATAAACTATGATAGGTCACGACTAAATTATAATAATGAATTTTGGCATTCAAATTTTTAATTTTATTTAAAAAAAAATTTAGATTCTATTATGACTTACGATGTACTATCCGAACAACCTTAATAATGTTTAGATGTTAACACTTTTGTAATCTATGGATTATTTATTCATCTGTGATATTATTATTAAAAATATAATTATTTTTATAGTAATAATGTTAATTTGATTTTTTCCTTTTCCTGAAGGTCACCGACTCTCTCTAATCCCCAAAGCGGGGTGTAAAGACTGTGACGAGGGGATTATTAATAATAGCAGAGGAAGATAAAAAATAAATCTCTGAATACTCATTCAATCGGTCCATTATATCATGACAAACAGACAATTTAATTGAACACAAATTCTTTTTATTTGTTAATCATCAACTCTCAAAGTCGGCAAAAATTAAAATTGCTGGATACGCTTAATACCCAACATGTCAGTTCTGATAGATTGGGAAGTCAGAGCGGCCCGGGGAAATTCTAGCTGGACCGGCCTCATCTAGAGTATATTAAGTGGCTAGGGGAGCGAAGGTGTTACGCATGTTTTTCCCGCTAAGATGGCGTTGTGTGTCATAAAAGTATGCCCAAAAAATCAAATAATTCAGATGTCTAAATGGTAGCTAATAATATTTAATGCATTTGGTTGATTTTCATTGATCTTTTAACAATAAATACTTTAGAAATGTTATTATATATTATGTATCTTTTATAAAAGCATAAAAATATATAAATATAGGCCAGATATAGGCTAATACTATATCTGCTGTTAGACTAGCCTGCCATCTATTGCAAGAATACTGAACTAATTTGACATTTGATTTTAAAATAAATCATCGAAGCTTATTTTAAAAATTTTTTAATTAATATGTGATTAATAATAACAATAAATTCATTTTTAAATTAAAAAAAAAAATTAAAGATTATTGGGACAGATTGTTTTTTTGTATTTGCTTGATAACAAAAAAATTAATTAGGATAATTTTTCAAAAAGTGATTAAAAAAATTATGGCTCGATGTCCCAATAATCTCTTATGAATTTAATTCATTTAAAAAAAAACCGCATTGAAAAATTCCTTATACCAGGGTAATAGTCTAGTTTTTTTTAAAGTACGTTTAGACGTCGCTCCTGAACCCCCTCAATATATTATAATCGCGGAGTGTCCGTCTGACATGCTCTGTTTGACCAACTTGCCATTGGAATTTTGAAACGAAATTTTGCCGTCTTATAGAGGACATTATGGGTGAGCGTTCGTTGCTGGAGGGCCCGAGTCAGCTAAGGGGGGTTCAGGGGGCGTAGCCCACTGTCTAGACGAAGCCCGCCCAAGGCGGGCGGCACGGCTTCTCATTAGAAAAGGCGAGGCGGGAAGTCCAGAGGGCGAACAAACGAAAAAATTAAATAATATATAAAAATTTAACTAAAACTGTTCTTTGACTGACTGGATTAGACTATGGCAATTAAAGTCTCCAAATTTTATTCAGATGAGATTTGGAAATGTAGCCAATTTATTTATTTATTTTATTTTTTAAATTTCATTCAAGGTCATTTAGACCACTTCTCTATTTACTTCAAATGAATTGGTAGCCAATCCAAAATTGAAATAAATGGGTAGGGCTACCATAATTTAGTAAGGTCATATCCGATCGGGGGATCTGGGGGTATGGAAAATCTTTTGAAAATTAGGCACTAAAATCTGCGTTTTTAGCTATCCTGAGACGTGAAATATATTATCAAACTTAGCTTGATTTATAACCTTTTTAAATTAAAAAATAAGTATTATGGGGCAGGGGCGTACCGAGACAATTTGGAGGCCTGGGGCCTATATACATTTTGTACTAGAATACATTTTTCGCGGGGGGGGGGAGGGGGCGAACTCATTTTTAAATAAATCTTTTTATAATAGATATTAGAATAAAATAAGCGGCCCTAAGAAGAACATCTCTGGATGGGTCGGTCTTGTGTGTGCGTGTGTTCCATTCAATAGCTACTAGAGATCTTTAAAATCTTACTTTTTTGGTATAAAATTGATTTATTATCAAAATAAATAAAAACTTATTAATTAATTTGTGCTGCACTCTTGTGGAGACTAAATAATTTTACTTATACTTCTAAAAGTCTCCACCAGATCGCATCACCCATCAGCATGATTAAACAAATAAGTAAAATAGATTGCCTAAAAAAAATCGATTTTTAAATATCCCCCTCCTCTATACACAAAAATATGTTTAAAATACCGTATATCCCTGAACCCCGAAGGCCCCGGACTCTCTCAAAGACAAATTTCCAATAATTTTTTTTTAATCTAAATTTTTCCGTTTTTGCATGATGTTTATAAATTTTCCATATGAATGCAGCATCACGCCAGATTTAAAACAATGCCTTCATTCTACGCGCCATCTCCCCCTCCTTTTTTAATCCCCTCCCCTTTTAACGGAGAAGGGGAAGCCAAGCCATCTTGCCATCAGTTGGCTGTTGGCGCGCCATTCATTCACTTCATATCCGCGTTGTTTATTAAAAGTTTCTTTTTTATTTAGTGATTATTAGTGTTCATCAGTGTTTTAATTAGTGCTCTTGGATAATGGATTGTTAATTTTAATGGTCGTCAACTTCATCTTCGTCTTCGTCTCACTGCGAGATCGACTCAGGATTATTATTTAATGGTATTTATAATATTTCGTTTAACTCTCTCTATTCTCTTATAAAATTGTGAATCCTAAAATTTTCGACCATATAAATTTGTATTTGATAAAAATCCTATTTCTTATTTTTTTTATTATATAAATGTCTTTGTATCATTTAAAAATTCGTTATTTAAAATCGATTTCTAAGAATATTCATTTTACTTGGAAGCAAGATATTCTTGGAACTTGATTGTCGGGTGCATAAGAGAATCAAATCATACAACAACAAGTTTGTTATTTAGTTCCAACTCTCGCCGCTTGGTGTGCTTCATATCAAAGTGTCTTTCCTATTTTTAATACTCCACAATTTATAATTAATCTTTTCTTAAAATGAATTTGCTTTCTATTATATTGAAAGGTATATTTTGTTTTTTGTTAGTCGGTTATAATTGGATAAAATTAATAGGTGTTGATCAGAAATCTAATTTACCTATTATTTTTCTACACCAAATTTTTTCATATCAATCCATCCCAGTGAGGATATTGTCATGGCTAGACAGGGGCGTACCGAAGCCTGGGGCGTCACTAGAAGAGGGCGCCTATATACATTTTGAACCAGGGGTGTATATTGAATTTTTTTCGGAGGGGCAACTCATTTTTAAATATCCCCCCTCACACACAAAAATATTTTTAAAATACTGTATTAACTAATTTGAACATTTAAAATAAATAAATAACCATAGGCGCAACCAGGGGGGGGTTTAGGGTTTTAACCCCAAAATCAAAATATATATATTACAAATAGAAAAGAAAAAATATAATCATTTCGGTTCCGCAAAAGAGGAAATGTTCCACGGGGCGGCAAAAATTTAGCGTCTCTAAAAAAAAAGGTAAAATATTTTTACGGACTGGAAAAATTTCCCCGCAAGGCAAAAAAAACTTCGGTTCTGCGAAAAGAAAAATTTTTTCACAGAAAAATATTTGAGATCAGCCCCCCCGGAAAACCCCCCAGGAGCAAATCCTGGTTGCGCCACTGAATTAACATATTTAATATGAAATAGATTTTGATAGGAAATTGGGGATTTAAAGAAGGGAAGAGTCAATTAATTAAATAAAGGCGGGCGGTGGAGCTAGTTATTTAATTATTATTATTAAAATTATTTATTTAAGCAAAGGCACCTTTGGCGAGGGCAAGTGAACTAATTAATTAAAATAGGCGCGTGAAACGGGGCTATAGTGCGAAGGTGCCAGATCCAAGCACAGTGATTTATATTCTGACCAAGGTTTCAGAAACGTTAAAAGCAGATAAGAGGGAAAAACTTTTTGATATTCCCTCAATTTTTAAAATCATGAGAGAGAGTTCACCCAATTGACACCAGAGGCAGCACCTATCGGGAGCGCCTTGGAGTTATGCAAAACTCTTTAGAAAAGATCAATGGATGCCTAATTAACAGGGATTCCAAGGATGCTGAAACATTTCAATAAATGCGAGTCAGAGGCGTAACTACATTGAATAGCGCCCCCCCACACCGAAAGTACAAGGACGCCACCTCTACTTTCTGTATTTATTTCTAATCAGGGGCGCCGGAACGAATTTGAATCAGGGGGGGCAAAAAAATTTTTTTTAGAAAATTAAAATAATTTAAAATGTCCAAATAGTATAAAACAAAAACAAATGTACTATAAAGCTTTAAAAATTTTAAATAAAATCACAATTTTAATAAAATTAAAATTTGAAAAAATTTCCTAGTGATTTTATCAAAATTTTTTTAGGCTAGATTATCTAGTAGACTGGGATGAGTAGAATAATGGGGTTGGAGAATGAAAACCAGCAGATTAAACGCTCCACCTGACGTCCTTTATTTGGCAAATATTTCGACGCATATAATATATGCATCATCCGCCGCGCTTTAAAACAATTTAATTAACAAAAAGATAAATAGAGATGAGCAATACACAGTATTACAATTTTTTCAAATGAAGGGGGTGGAATCCTTTTCTTATGTCTTTTCCAAAAAAACTAATTTAGACTCCTAGTTGTATATTTTATTATTATCTTTCCTATTTTATTTATTCTTTTCTATTGTTGAATATTTTTGTCTTTTTTTCACTATTACTCACTTTTATAAACAAAAATAAGATCTTTTCTCAAAGTTTGAATAAAAAATTTTTTTGAAAAAATGTATGAAGACAAAAGCAATACGAAGGTGCCATCTAGTGACAAATTTATAAACGAAGCTGACCGTTCTTTAAATAGAGTACTTTATGGGTATTATTATTTTTTTTAATATCATTCCTGCATCAGAGCGGTCATCAGCTTAAAGAAGGCACCTCACAAAGAACATGTATGACGCCCCTAAGGCTTTTAAATAATTTTTGGACCAAGCCCACCTATTACATCCTGTGAGTAATTGTTTGTAATATTATTTTAAAAAAATTGTAATACTGTGTATTGCTCATCTCTATTTATCTTTTTGTTAATTAAATTGTTTTAAAGCGCGGCACTGAGGATGATGCATATATTATATGCGTCGAAATATTTGCCAACCCCATTTTT
>JAKCPI010026452.1:0-13732 GCA_023213315.1 Euborellia annulipes | reverse complement strand
ATTATTATTAGTTGATTAATATTATAATTCGAAATGGCTGTTAATATATAGATTTTTCGATTACATTAATCAAAGTACAAATTTTATATTTTCAAGGTTTTCGAACCGCCACCGAAGGGATGTCGTCTTTGTGTTGTGGCAACAAACGTCGCTGAAACGTCATTGACGATTCCAGGAGTGAAATATGTCGTTGATAGTGGCCGATGTAAACAGCCTGTTTGGGACACTCGAACTGGAGCACAGGCAATGCAAATAAAATGGACAAGCCAAGCATCAGCTGAGCAACGTCAAGGCAGAGCTGGAAGAACTGCTCCCTGGCCATTGCTATAGGCTCTACTCCTCGGCAGTGTACGCTGACGTCATGCCGAAACATATGGCACCTGAGATCACTCAAAGGCCTGTCGAGCATCTTATTCTGCAGGTAATAAATAATCAATCAAAATTTGTAGTTCGCATTGAAAAAAATACTAGTAGTAAGAGGAGAGTATGTTTATTTTGCTGACCTCCAGGGCAACCCTCTCATCTACTCCAGTAGAGAGAAACAGAAAGAGCTGTTTCGACCTACATTTGGACCATCATCAGGCCTAATATTTAAAAAACAATGTTTATCACATGTGAGACAAACATGAGAACAATTTTTTTTTAATACGATTTGGTATTTAATCATTTTTCTTAATTCAAATACTCGAAAACAACGTCAAAAAAATAGAAAATTGTATCTCATGTGATAAATTCATTGTTTTTTATTTATAGCTGAAGCGTTATATTAATAAGAGGGTAAAATGAGAAATGCAGCCAAGGTTATTTCTTTATTTGGTTAATTCACACAGCTGACGTTTCGGTTCCGTGTTTCAACCATCTTTAGAGCTATAATCATACATAAACAATCGAATTATTCCAATTATTACAATCCATAGAAATTCAAATTATATTTTACCTGGCGAAAAGTCATTATGAAAGTGTCATAGTGGATTTTATTGAAAAATTCTTACAAATATACATAGTGTGAGACGACCAAGTACATAAATGAATCAAAATTCGTATTAAAACTTAATTATTTATATCTCACATGGAGTATTCATTTCTAATTAATATTTAAATAGATTTAATATAAAAGTTAACAAATGTACAAATTTATACCCGACATTTATTATCAAATGCGAGGTTTTATTTTTAATTCATAATAAATTCCTAATATTAATTTATTCAAAAGAAAAGCCTATTTTAATATATTTCCATATAAATTAACGGATCTATTAAAGTCCTTTTTAAAATTGACTGTATCATTGATGAAAATATATATCGACTCTAGAATCTGTCTCTTGAAGGTGTTACTCTCATAACATAATATATCAACCGAATCAAGTCATTGTTTTTAAAATTTTATGCCTGATGATGGCCCAAATGTTGGCCGAAACTGCTCTTTCTGTACACAACCCGTAGCCATTTCTAATAAATGTTCCTGAATAGAAAACTTTGTTTTTCTTAAATTCCTGCCATCAAGAACAGGGTTGTTCGGTTGTTTTAACCGTTGGTTTAAACCGGTTTTAATCCAATTTTGATCAGTTGTTTTTATTGAGTGATCATTTAATTTTAATTCTTCAGTTAAATGGAATATTAATAAAAAAATTTGATTTCAAGCGTTTTCAGAAATTAAATATATTAATTTTAAACTGGTAACCGTTGGCTCTAGTTGGAACATTATTCTTTAATAGGAGAATTAAATTCAAGTATGATACACAAGATCATTGAAAATCATTGAAACAAAAAAACCTTGTGTCCTTTTTTGGCTTACCACTAGAGGTCAAATTATTAATCAACATTACAAAATAAAATGTTTTACAGCGTCAGTCTCGTTATTATATACAGTATAAGGCACGATATCAAATAATAGGGATGTATTGTTTCAGGTGAAATCATTTGGAATCGCCCGAATGGAAACATTTCCATTTCCTACTCCATTGCCGTTGAAGAATCTTGAAGAGGGCGAACGAAGATTGATTCTCCTTGGAGCACTTGAAACATTTGAATCCAAAAACAATTTGAAGTGTAGCAAATTGACAGCGCTTGGACGAACCATGTCTTTATTATCTGTCTCGCCTGGCCATGCTCGGTTATTGGCTATTGCTGGAGCACATGGCCACCGAATCGCTCAACTTGCGCTCTGCTTGGTGGCCTCGCTTGCTGTTAGCCAACTGTTCACTGATGACGCCTCGGCGGCTCGAATAGCATGGGGCAAAAACGATCTCTCCACTCGAGCTCTTCTAGGTAAATTCTATTCATCTTTTTATTTCTAATCATCTGCAAATAATATCGGCTGTTAGAGTAGCTTGGCATCTATTGCAAGAATGCTGAACTAATTTGACAGTTGTTAAATAAATCATCTAAGCTTATTTTAAAAATTTCTTAATTAATATGTGATTAATAATAACAATAAATTCATTTTTAAATTAAAAAAAAATTAAAGATTATTGGGACAGATTGTTTTTTTGTATTTGCTTGATAACAAAAAAATTAATTACGATAATTTTTTAATAAGTCATTAAAAAAATTATAGCTCGATGTCCCAATAATCTCTTGTGAATTTAATTCATTTAAAAAAAAACCCGCATTGAAAAATTCTTTATAATAGTCTAGTTTTTTTTTTTTAAAGTACGGTTAGATGTCGCTCCGACACCCCCTTAAAGAAATAATAATTTTTCGTTTGCTTGCAGGCGATGCTTTAATTTCTTTTTGTGCTCTCCGAGAGGCCGAAATTGAAGTTCATAAAAATGGCGATTTACAAGCATTTTGTACAAAATACGGAATTCGACTGAGCGCTCTGAAAGAAGCTCGACTTTTACGAAGACACATCACACGAGAATTGAATTCAATTGCTCCAGAGGTATTTTTTTTTAATTTATTTATTTATTTTTTTTTCTAATTTGTTTTTTATTTTATTTTTAATGTTGGGTAGCGAGGATGCAGCCAAAGAGGTTTTGGACCAAAGAAAAACAACAATTCCAATTGAGACGTTTCGGCAAAAGTTTTATTTTGCCATCTTCAGTCCTTCAGGAATTTTTCATGTACATATTCATTATGAACATGTGTCATTTGGCCAAGTCGGTTTTTTAAAATTTCTACCATGAGGGCAATGGCTCAGAGAGTTTCGAAGTATTAAATACTAGAAATACTAGAAATGCTTAACAATAAAGAAAAGGAAAAAGCAACCAAAGAGAATGACGAGGAAGATGAAAATTCTGAAGATAGTGTTCAAAACGGAAGCCCTGAAAGAAGTCCTCGAAACGGGTCCTCACAGAATGAGAATCCGAATCCATCAAGCAATCTACATTATACGAATTAAAAGAAGAAGGGGTGAATGTGATATATGTTTTGTATTTTACATGTCGTTGCTATTTTGATAATATTATTATTATTATAAAACTAACATTTAATGTTATTAAATAAAGTTGAATTTTGATGTTTTAAAGCCTTAAATTGAGGTCTCTTATTTAATTAGCATATTACAATAATATATAATATAATAATTCAACTTTATTTAATAACATTAAATGTTAGTTTTATAATAATAATAATATTATCAAAATAGCAACGACATGTAAAATACAAAACATATATCACATGACACATGTTCATAATGAATATGTACATGAAAAATTCCTGAAGGACTGAAGATGGCAAAATAAAACTTTCGCCGAAACGTCTCAATTGGAATTGTTGTTTTTCTTTGGTCCAAAACCTCTTTGGCTGCATCCTCGCTACCCAACATTGCAATATCTACAGCCACTAACTCAACCAGTGTTTATTTTATTTTTTGCATTTTTGTTTTTAGTTGGGATTATTTGTAGACCCGACGATGCCGCATTTGAATATCAACGAATCGATCATCTTGCGGCAATTGCTATTAACAGGCCTCGTTGATCGAATTGCACGTCACGATGATTCCACGCCCGGCGCGAAATCTTATACGTATCAATGCCTTGAAATGGAAGAGCCGGTGCTTTTGCACGCCTCTTGTCTCTTCCGAGGGCGGAAACCTCTTCCCCAATGGATCGTTTATCATGAACTGTTTGAGACGCAACAGTTGCCTAGCGACGGCGAGGTGAAACCAAAGGTATTCATCGGAATGTTTTTTTTTTCCCGTCCACTTTTCATTAATATATTCATTCTCTCTTTCTAGACAAAGCTATATCTGAGAGGAGCGACAGCGATTGAGCCCGAATGGTTGCCCGAATATGTCGCCCCGTTGTGCCGCCTTTCGGAGCCTCTGGCTGATCCGCCGCCTCGATGGGACTCCAACGAGGGCGTTGTCAAAGCCTGGGTCTCCGGCACCATCGGCCAAGCTGCCTATTCACTCCCTATGACCGAAATTACTTTGCCATCCGGCTCTTCTGAACGGTACTTAGATTTATTTATATTCTGAGCTGTGAATTAGAAACGAGAAGCATTCGGTCTTGACCAGGCGAAAAAAAAGAATAGAAAATCAAATTGTTTTGTGGGATAATATAAACAAAAAAGAATTTACAATTTAACTAAGCTTAATTAATTTTTAACGCACTTGTTTTATTTTTTAGGTACAAATGGTTCGCTCGTTTTTTTCTTGAAGGTTTAGTTTGTCCCGAATTGAAGAAATTTAAAAATGAACTCATCACATCTCCATCAGTGATGGTTAAACCTTGGGCAAAGTAAGTCATTTTCTTTCTTTTTTTATTTGTTCTGATAATAAATCAATTTTATACCAAATAAGATCTCTAGTAATGGCTTAAATAAAAATGCCTGGACCCTAATATATATAAATTCATAAATAACGGTTATCGTAAATGTCTTATATGGCCTGAGCTGCCGAAAAGACAGTGTGAATGTGTGTGTGAGTGTAGTGTGAATGAGAAAAAAGTGTGAATGTTTCTTTTTTATATAAAAAAAAAAAAAAAAAAAAGATCTCTAGTAACAATTGAATGGAACACACGCACACACAAGACCGACCCATCTAGAGATGTTCTTCTTAGGTCTGGTTGCTTGATGTTTGGGTAGTTAGTGAAGTCTCTGTTAAATTGATTTTTTTTTGCAGTGCAGAAACCCTCTTCATTTTTATTCTAATAGTAAAATATACAACATCTCATCATTTTATTTAAAAAAGAAGTAGATATATTTGTTATTTTTATTTTTAATTCAACTTCTTTTAACAATAAAATGATGATATATTTTACAATATGTTAAAGTTTAGGGCCACTAGTATCAGAGGCAGTCATTTTGCTTTCAATTGCATAAGCCAGCCTTCGAGTATATGTTGAATTTTTAGCCAAGGTCTCTGTTAAATTATCCCGAGCCAAAAGTTCTGTGTAAGATTTACCAAAGGGGTGATATTAGAAACACAAGCCTGGCAACAGCATCCTAACTTCACGTATAAAAATAACAGAAGCATTCAACAAATTTGGACCGTCGATTTCATTCTCATATGACGAAATCAAGGAGAATTTATTAATAACCACATTTACCCTGATGAAGCAGGGGTGTATATAGGGGGGGAGGGCGACGAACTCAAAAATTCTGCGAAATTTTTTTTTCTTTGAACTATATTTTTCCGCCCTGTGGAACATTTTTTCCCCTTTCATTCAAATCATTTTACCTTTTTTTTTAAGAAGACGGAATTTTTCCGCTCTTCAGGAAATTTTGTTTGCGGAACAAAATTTTCGAAGCCTGAAGAAAATTTTTTTCGCCCTACGGGAAATTATAGATATTGCCTATACGCCCGTATATACTGTATGTATATTCATTTTGAAGATTTATGGGGGAGGGAGGGGCCTCCTTGGGCCCCCTTAAATACCCCATTTTTGCCTGTAAATCCGTATATGGGTTTGAAAAATTTCGGGGGGGGGGGGCTCTGTGATGAAGGGAGGCGAAATGTTGACTACATAGTGAAATAAATTTGGCCTGAAAATACCTCTAATACGAGGGTTAGCATTTATTATTAAAATGTTGCGTTTCATTTGCTCTCACAAGTTAGAAAGTCTCGTTTAAAATGTAAGTTTGAATTCAGAAACGAACGGGATAATTAAATTAAACTTCAATTATAAGTCTTATTCCGTTTTAATTGCGATCAATACTTTAATTATTAAAGTAATAGATTGCAATTGTGATGTGTAATATGTAGTAAAGTTGAAAATTTTATTTTTGGGGCGCTAAAAAGAACTTGGGCGGTAGACGAAATAAGTTTGGGAACCTCTGACTTAAAGGGATGGCGAGAGACAGAAATGTTGGCGTATCAAAGGCCAAATCAATAAAAGCAAAGGGATTTTTTCTTTTCTCTGGCACTAAATTTATTTTTTATTTTTCTTTGTTTTTAGGTTACAGCCAAGAAATTTAACATTTTATCAGACACTCGCTAACAAAAATGTTGATTGCCGAAAAAAAAATTATTCGAAATTTGGAAAGAAGATGAGAAATGTAAGTTTTTATTAATTCGAATTTTTTTTTTTTTTTTATTTTAATTAAATGGCCGTCGGGAAACCATTTGGCCAATTGCAAAGTAAGTGTGTTTCAGATATATGCAACCGAGAAAAAAATTTTTTTAGTCGGGGCATAAATCTGACTTATTATTCTCCGAGATCCGTAAGCACTGGTTAACAAATTACAAATGTGACCAGTGACTCTGGACTCGGTAATTCGTATTTAATTAATATACTTTATTTATTTATTTATTTATTTTAGATCTTTTACAAGAATATCTTCTCTGGTTGCCTCAAATATTCCATCAAAAAATTGTCAAAATCTGGCCACCAAATGAAATGAAAATTTGAAAAATTAAAAGCAAGAGATCGAGTTGATCACACTTTCCGCTAATTAATATATATATTTAAGAGCATTTTCATTCAAAGAAGAAATAATCCAGTAAGAGAGCAGTCAGCAGTCACAAACGGTTTATTTTTTTTATTCTTATATTTAATTGTTTTAAATTTTGTTTAATTTCTCTCTCAACTCTGAATATATTAACGCAAAAAGAGGGAAAGGAAACGTTCTTTTTATTTACTTATCTTAGCATTAAATGTAATTTTACTACAATGTTTTATTTTTTATTGTTTTTAATAATGTTTAGATGTTAACACTTTTGTAATGTATGGATTATTTATTCATCTGTGATATTATTATTAAAATAATTATTTTTATAGTAATAATGTTAATTTGATTTTTTCCTTTTCCTGAAGGTCACCGACTCTCTCTAATCCCCAAAGCGGGGTGTAAAGACTGTGACGAGGGGATTATTAATAATAGCAGAGGAAGATAAAAAATAAATCTCTGAATACTCATTCAATCGGAAACGTTTCGGTCCATTATATCATGACAAACAGACAATTTAATTGAACACAAATTCTTTTTATTTGTTAATCATAAACTCTCAAAGTCTGCAAAAATTAAAATTGCTGGATACGCTTAATACCCAACATGTCAGTTCTGATAGATTGGGAAGTCAGAGCGGCCCGGGGGAAATTCTAGCTGGACCGGCCTCATCTAGAGTATATTAAGGGGCTACGGGAGCGAAGTGGTTACGCATGTTTTACCCGCTAAGATGGCGTTGTGTGTCATTAAAAGTATGCCCAAAAAATCAAATAATTCAGATGTCAAAATGGTAGCTAATAATATTTAATGCATTTGGTTGATTTTCATTGATCTTTTAACAATAAATACTTTAGAAATGTTAGTATATATTATGTATCTTTTATAAAAGCATAAAAATACATAAATATAGGCCAGGTATAGGTTAATACTATATCTGCTGTTAGACTAGCCTGCCATCTATTGCAAGAATGCTGAACTAATTTGACAGTTGATTTTTAAATAAATCATCTAAGCTTATTTTAAAAATTTCTTAATTAATATGTGATTAATAATAACAATAAATTCATTTTTAAATTTAAAAAAAATTAAAGATTATTGGGACAGATTGTTTTTTTGTATTTGCTTGATAACAAAAAAATTAATTACGATAATTTTTTAATAAGCCATTAAAAAAATAATAGCTCGATGTCCCAATAATCTCTTATGAATTTAATTCATTAAAAAAAAACCGCATTGAAAAATTCCTTATAATAGTCTAGTTTTTTTTAAAGTACGTTTAGACGTCGCTCCTGAACCCCTTAATATATTATAATCGCGGAGTGTCCGTCTGACATGCTCTGTTTGACCAACTTGCAGTTGGAATTTTGAAACGAAACTTTGCCGTCTTATAGAGGACATTATGGGTGAGCGTTCGTCGCTGGAGGGCCCGAGTCAGCTAAGGGGGTTCTGGGGGGCGTAGCCCACTGTCTAGACGAAGCCCGCCCAAGGCGGGCGGCACGGCTTCTCATTAGAAAAGGCCCCGCCTCGGGAAGTCCAGAGGGCGAAAAACAAACGAAAAATTAAATAATATATAAAAATTTAACTAAAACTGTTCTTTGACTGACTGGATTAGACTGTGGCAATTAAAGTCTCAAAATTTTATTCAGATGAGATTTGGAAATGTAGCCAATTTATTTATTTTTTTAAATTTCATTCAAGGCCATTTAGACCACTTCTCTATTTATTTCAAATGAATTGGTAGCCAATCCAAAATTGAAATAAATAGGTAGGGCTACCATAATTTAGTAAGGTCATATCCGATCGGGGGATCTGGGGGGTATGGAAAATCTTTTGAAAATTAGGCACTAAAATCTGCGTTTTTAGCTATAGCCGTGAAATATATTATCAAACTTAGCTTGATTTATAACCTTTTTAAATTAAAAAATAAGTATTATGGGGCAGGGGCGTACCGAGACAATTTGGAGGCCTGGGGCCTATATACATTTTGTACTATAATACATTTTTCGCGGGGGGGGGGGGGGGGGGGCGAACTCATTTTTAAATAAATCTTTTTATAATAGATATTAGAATAAAATAAGCGGCCCTAAGAAGAACATCTCTGGATGGGTCGGTCTTGTGTGTGCGTGTGTTCCATTCAATAGCTACTAGAGATCTTTAAAATCTTACTTTTTTGGTATAAAATTGATTTATTATCAAAATAAATAAAAACTTATTAATTAATTTGTGCTGCACTCTTGTGGAGACTAAATAATTTTACTTATACTTCTAAAAGTCTCCACCAGATCGCATCACCCATCAGCATGATTAAACAAATAAGTAAAATAGATTGCCTAAAAAAAATCGATTTTTAAATATCCCCCTCCTCCATACACAAAAATATTTTTAAAATACCTTATATCCCTGAACCCCGAAGGCCCCGGCCCCTCTCAAAGACAAATTTCCAATAATTTTTTTTAAATCTAAATTTTTCCGTTTTTGCATGATGTTTATAAATTTTCCATATGAATGCAACATCACGCCAGATTTAAAACAATGCCTTCATTCTTCGCGCCATCTCCCCCCTCCTTTTGAATCCCCCCCCTTTAACGGAGAAGGGGAAGCCAAGCCATCTTGCCATCAGTTGGCTGTTGGCGCGCCATTCATTCACTTCATATCCGCGTTGTTTATTAAAAGTTTTTTTTTATTTTGTGATTATTAGTGTTCATCAGTGTTTTAATTAGTGCTCTTGGATAATGGATTATTAATTTTAATGATCGTCAACTTTCTTCATCTTAGCCTCACACTGCGAGCTCGTCTCAGGATTATTATTTAATGGTATTTATAATATTTCGTTTAACTCTCTATTCTCTTGTAAAATTGTGAATCCTAAAATTTTCTACCATATCAATTTGTATTTGATGAACATCCTATTTCTTATTTTTTTTATTATATAAATGTCTTTGTATCATTTAAACAATTCGTTATTTAAAATCGATTTCTAAGAATATCCATTTTACTTGGAAGCAAGATATTCTTGGAACTTGATTGTCGCGTGCATAAGAGAATCAAATCATACAACAACAAGCTTGTTATTTAGTTCGAACTCTCGCCGCTTGGTGTGCTTCATATCAAAGTGTCTTTCCTATTTTTAATACTCCACAATTTATAATTAATCTTTTCTTAAAATGAATTTGCTTTCTATTATATTGAAAGGTATATTTTGTTTTTTGTTAGGCGGTTATAATTGGATAAAATTAATAGGTGTTGATCAGAAATCTAATTTTCCTATTATTTTTCTATACCAAATTTTTTCATATCAATCCATCCCAGTGAGGATATTGTCATGGTTAGACAGGGGCGTACCGAGGCCTGGGGCGTCACTAGAAGAGGGCGCCTATATACATTTTGAACCAGGGGTGTATATTGAATTTTTTCGGAGGGGCAACTCATTTTTAAATATCCCCCCTCACACACAAAAATATTTTTAAAATACTGTATTAACTAATTTGAACATTTAAAATAAATAAATTAACCATAGGCGCAACCAGGGGGGGGTTTAGGGTTTTAACCCCCCCCCAGGAGATAAAAAAAATCAAAATATATATATTACAAATAGAAAAGAAAAAATATAATCATTTCGGTTCCGGCAAAAGAGGAATGTTCCACGGGGCGGCAAAAATTTAGCGTCTCTAAAAAAAAAAGGTAAAATATTTTTACGGACTGGAAAAAATTTCCCCGCAAGGCAAAAAAAAACTTCGGTTCTGCGAAAAAAAAAAATTTTTCACAGAAAAATATTTGAGATCAGCCCCCCCCCCTGGAAAACCCCCCAGGAGCAAATCCTGGTTGCGCCACTGAATTAACATATTTAATATGAAATAGATTTTGATAGGAAATTGGGGATTTAAAGAAGGGAAGAGTCACTTAATTAAATAAAGGCGGGCGGTGGAGCTAGTTATTTAATTATTATTATTAAAATTATTTATTTAAGCAAAGGCACCTTTGGCGAGGGCAAGTGAACTAATTAATTAAAATAGGCGCGTGAAACGGGGCTATAGTGCGAAGGTGCCAGATCCAAGCACAGTGATTTATATTCTGACCAAGGTTTCAGAAACGTTAAAAGCAGATAAGAGGGAAAAACTTTTTGATATTCCCCTCAATTTTTAAAATCATGAGAGAGAGTTCACCCAATTGACACCAGAGGCAGCACCTATCGGGAGCGCCTTGGAGTTATGCAAAACTCTTTAGAAAAGATCAACGGATGCCTAATTAACAGGGATTCCAAGGATGTTGAAACATTTCAATAAATGCGTCTCAGAGGCGTGACTACATTGATTAGCGCCCCCCCCCCCCCCACCGCAGGTACAAGGACGCCACCTCTACTTTCTGTATTTATTTCTAATCAGGGGCGCCGGAACAAATTTGAATCAGGGGGGGGCAAAATAATTTTTTTAGAAAATTAAAATAATTTAATATGTTCAAATTAGGAACCGACCGAATATTCGGTTTCGGTTACGGTTTCGGCCAGTTTCGGCCAAAAATCATGGTTTCGGCCGTAGTTTCGGTTTCGGCCAAAAAGTATGCGAAACTTGGTCTTAAAAAAAAAAGGTCAAATGATTTGCCCTTGGTAAGGAGAAAAAAATTTTGTCTCCCTAAAAAAGGTAAAATGATTTTCACGGAGGGGAAAAATTTCAAAAAAAAAATATAAATTTTTTTATAGGAAAGACAAGTTTCGGTTTCGGTTACGGTTTCGGAGAAACTAAGGTTGAGGATATTCGGTTTCGGTTTCGGCTGAAAATCTTGTTTCCGGTCGGACCCTAGTCCAAATAGTAAAAACAAAAACAAATCTACCATAAAGCTTTAAAAATTTTAAATAAAATCACAATTTTAATAAAATTAAAATTTGAAAAAATTTCCTAGTGATTTTATCAAAATTTTTTTAGGCTAGATTATCTAGTAGACTGGGATGAGTAGAATAATGGGGTTGGAGAATGAAAACCAGCAGATTAAACGCTCCACCTGACGTCCTTTATTTGGCAAATATTTGAGCATATAATATATGCATCATCGCCGCGCTTTAAAAACAATTTAATTAACAAAAAGATAAATAGAGATGAGCAATACACAGTATTACAATTTTTTCAAATGAAGGGGGTGGAATCCTTTTCTTATGTCTTTTCCAAAAAAACTAATTTAGACTCCCTAGTTGTATATTTTATTATTATCTTTCCTATTTTATTTATTCTTTTCTATTGTTGAATATTTTTGTCTTTTTTCACTAATACTCATTTTTATAAACAAAAATAAGATCTTTTCTCAAAGTTTGAATAAAAAATTTTTTGAAAAAATGTATGAAGACAAAAGCAATACGAAGGTGCCATCTAGTGACAAATTTATAAACGAAGCTGACCGTTCTTTAAATAGAGTACTTTATGGGTATTATTATTTTTTTTAATATCATTCCTGCATCAGAGCGGTCATCAGCTTAAAGAAGGCACCTCACAAAGAACATGTATGACGCCCCTAAGGCTTTTAAATAATTTTTGGACCAAGCCCACCTATTACATCCTGTGAGTAATTGTTTGTAATATTATTTTAAAAAAATTGTAATACTGTGTATTGCTCATCTCTATTTATCTTTTTGTTAATTAAATTGTTTTAAAGCGCGGCACTGAGGATGATGCATATATTATATGCGTCGAAATATTTGCCAACCCCATTTTTTTAGGCTATATTTATACTCTTTGAAGGAAATAAATATTTTTAATTTTCTTCTTTTAATTCAATATAAAATGTTTTTAGAAATTAGAAATACAAAAGGGTCTTTATAAAATATTTTGGAAAAAAATGAATTTCTTACTCTTTTAATTTATTTTAATTTAAAAGATTTTATTTTTCAAAAGTAAAAATGTAGCATTTTTAAAAATAAATGAAATTAAAAGAAGACATTTTGTCCCCCCTGCCCCCCTCCTATAGGATGCCAGGGGGGGGGGCAATGTACCCTTGCTGAGGCGCCTATGTTTCTCTTGTGTCTTCCATAAAATAAACAACCCGTAGCGACATAACAGATTAATAAATAATAATCTGTCAGAAACGTTAAACATTTTTTTTTATTTTTTTAATTAAAGCAGAACTCTTTTCTTATTTACATACAATTGCTATCTAGATTGTTGATCTCGAGAGGCGTGTGGCGTGTGCCTCGAGATCCACGTGCCGATAACTAACTAAAGACTCCTTGTATGCAAATCTTCCTTTATTATGCCAAACCCTACAACGACTATCATAGTATTTTAAACATTTCAAGCGTATCGGTGGTGGCGAAATAAAAAAATTTCCAATAAACTTCTGGGCGACAAAAAAAAAAAAAAAAACATTTTGTTTCTACTTAAGAAGACCTGTTCTAATCTACCATACCAAACTATTTCTGGCAACATATTTGGCTCCATAAAAATGTCTTCGTGTATGACAGCAAAAATGGAATTGGAATTGGCTTGAAAAAAAAATGTTTGTTCTATTTTTCGGGCCAAATCGGCGCAATCAGAATGCGCACAAACGCAAATGCGTCGAAAATGGCCGTTTGAAGAAATTCCTTGGTCAAGGAAAATGTCTCCGTGTATGACGAAAAGATGTCTGATCGCGCCAGAAAAATAGCCCGTGTTCTATTTTTCTTGGGCCAATTCGACGCAAAGAGGGTGCGCAGTAAATCGTCAACATCTGGCAACACCGCTTTTTGGAAATTTGTTGGCATCATAACCTAGAATTTTTCAGTTTTTGACAGCTGCATGACAGATCGCCTTTAAAAATAATTATATTGTCAAATTATCATAAAAATATAAAATAATATATAGACACACCTCATTTGGAAAATAAAATTAAGGTAAGAATTTATTATTAAATTAAAATTATTATTAAATAACATTAT
>JAKCPI010026451.1:0-15197 GCA_023213315.1 Euborellia annulipes | reverse complement strand
TTGATTAGATTATACAGTATATAATTTTTGTTGTCAATTGTGCAAGTAACATTAAATATAAATTTTTTTAGGACATATTTCATAAAAAATACTATTAATTAAAGCATTTGAAACAATATTCCGTGCTTAACTCAATTTTGAATTTTTTTTTGGCGCTTGACACACTAATGCATAACAGAGTCCAATTAATATCCAACAAAACATATCGAGATTATGTTGATTTGTTCCTAAAATTGAAAATCGACATTTGTATTTTATTTTATTTAAATTGTAATTATTTATTAAATGATATGGATTTGTTTTAAATTTACTTAGAAATATTTATTTTTGACAGCAGCACAAAATATCATTTTAAAAAATGACTTGAAAAATAGCCTGGATTTCTAGCTTAAAAACCTGTCATACACGAGGACATTTGTATTTTTGGGGCCAAATCTGCGCAGAAACGTGCGCAGTTTGAAAAATTTAAACTGACAGCTGAATCAAAAAACTTTTTAGGTTAAAAACTATAATAGGGCCTTTACTATACATAGAAATATATATTTGTTAATAAAAAAATATATAGACATACCTCATTTGGAAAAAAAATAAGCTAAGAATTGTTTTTAATATCTATACAAAGAATTTTTGGTTTCTTTAGGTAAATAACAAATATTATATGCACAATGAAAATTTAATTTATTTAAAATTTTGTTAATCATAAAACTAAAATGTATTTTTATATTATAAAGAAATGAAAGCATTCATATATTATACTAAATATAACTTGATTGTGATTTCCAAGCCTCAAGATTATGGTTTATAATCATCTGAACTGAATGTTCAGTCAAAAATAAAGCTGCAGCCAAAAAACTACCGTGTTTTATTTTATTAACTATCAACACCTCAGCTCATCACAAAAAACACTTCCACAATTTAAATTTAAATCATAATTGTGTGTGCAAATCCATCTAAAATAAATATTTTAGTTATTATCAAAGATTATACTCCAAATGAAAATTTAAATAAATAATAATGTTATTTAATAATAATTTTAATTTAATAATAAATTCTTACCTTAATTTTATTTTCCAAATGAGGTGTGTCTATATATTTTATATTTTTATGATAATTTGACAATATAATTATTTTAAAGATCTGTCAACGGCTGTCAAAAACTGAAAAATTCTAGGTTATGATGCCAACAAATTTCCAAAAAGCGGTGTTGCCAGATGTTGTCGATTTACTGCGCACTCTCTTTGCGTCGAATTGGCCCAAGAAAATAGAACACGGGCTATTTTTCTGGCGCGATCAGACATCTTTTCGTCATACACGGAGACATTTTCCTTGACCAAGGAATTTCTTCAAACGGCCATTTTCGACGCATTTGCGTTTGTGCGCATTCTGATTGCGCCGATTTGGCCCGAAAAATAGAACAAACATTTTTTTTTTCAAGCCAATTCTTCAATTCCATTTTTGCTGTCATACACGAAGACATTTTTATGGAGCCAGAAATGTCTCAAGAAATAGCTTGGTAAGGTAGATTAGAACAGGTCTTCTTAAGTAGAAACAAAATGTTTTTTTTTTTTTTTTTTTTGTCGCCCAGAAGTTTATTGAAAATTTTTTTATTTCGCCACCACCGATACGCTTGAAATGTTTAAAATACTATGATAGTCGTTGTAGGGTTTGGCATAATAAAGGAAGATTTGCATACAAGGCGTCTTTAGTTAGTTATCGGCACGTGGATCTCGAGGCACACGCCACACGCCTCTCGAGATCAACAATCTAGTAGCAATTGTATGTAAATAAGAAAAAGAGTTCTGCTTTAATTAAAAATAAAAAAAAATGTTTTAACGTTTCTGACAGATTATTATTTATTAATCTGTTATGTCGCTACGGGTTGTTTATTTTATGGAAGACACAAGAGAAACATGGGCGCCTGAGCAAGGGTACATTGCCCCCCCCCCCCCCTGGCATCCTATAGGAGGGCAGGGGGGGGGGCAATATGTCTTCTTTAATTTCATTTATTTTTAAACTTTTGAAAAATAAAATCTTCTAAATTAAAATAAATTAAAAGAGTAAGAAATTCATTTTTTTTCCAAAATATTTTATAAAGACCCTTTTGAATTTCTAATTTCTATAAACATTTTATATTGAATTAAAAGAAGAAAATTAAAAATATTTATTTCCTTCAAAGAGTATAAATATAGCCTAAAAAAATGGGGTTGGCAAATATTTCGACGCATATAATATATGCATCATCCTCAGTGCCGCGCTTTAAAACAATTTAATTAACAAAAAGATAAATAGAGATGAGCAATACACAGTATTACAATGTTTTAAAATAATATTACAAAAAATTACTCACAGGATGTAATAGGTGGGCTTGGTCCAAAAATTATTTAAAAGCCTTAGGGGCGTCATACATGTTCTTTGTGAGGTGCCTTCTTTAAGCTGATGACCGCTCTGATGCAGGAATGATATTAAAAAAAATAATAATACCCATAAAGTACTCTATTTAAAGAACGGTCAGCTTCGTTTATAAATTTGTCACTAGATGGCACCTCCGTATTGCTTTTGTCTTCATACATTTTTTCAAAAAATTTTTTTATTCAAACTTTGAGAAAAGATCTTATTTTTGTTTATAAAAGTGAGTAATAGTGAAAAAAGACAAAAATATTCAACAATAGAAAAGAATAAATAAAATAGGAAAGATAATAATAAAATATACAACTAGGAGTCTAAATTAGTTTTTTTGGAAAAGACATAAGAAAAAGGATTCCACCCCCTTCATTTGAAAAAATTGTAATACTGTGTATTGCTCATCTCTATTTATCTTTTTGTTAATTAAATTGTTTTAAAGCGCGGCACTGAGGATGATGCATATATTATATGCGTCGAAATATTTGCCAAATAAAGGACGTCAGGTGGAGCGTTTAATCTGCTGGTTTTCATTCTCCAACCCCATTATTCTACTCATCCCAGTCTACTAGATAATCTAGCCTAAAAAAATTTTGATAAAATCACTAGGAAATTTTTTCAAATTTTAATTTTATTAAGGTTGTTCGGATAGTACATCGTAAGTCATAATAGAATCTAAATTTTTTTTTAAATAAAATTAAAAATTTGAATGCCAAAATTCCTTATTATAATTTAGTCGTGGCCTATCAGAGTTTATAATTGGATTAAGTTAATAATTTAATTACCAAAAATAATAAATGAATGACTTTTGACTCGAGCAGTATTTCACGTAATATAGAACTGGCAACATTGCATTCATCAGCTATCTATTTTAAATCTTAAACGCCTTAAATTTTATTTTATTTAATATATTACAATGTTTAATGCAAATCAGTTTAAACACAATGGACGATTTGCGAGAAAAAATATTGTAAAATTGAAAAAAAAAATGTAACTGACATAGAGATAAGACACTTATGTTATGCGACGTTGCCAGGCTGGTCTGACTCTCGAGAATTCATTATTTTTAAATATTAGCGACTGTCATTTTGGAGAATTTTTTTGACTTTCTTGTTAAAATATCTTTAAAAGCGGTCGGCAGAAACTTTTGGTTTTATTTTTAACGTATTCCTCGGAAGTGAATTAATAAAATGTAAGTTTTTTTGTTTTTGTATCATTTGCACAGGTGCCTATTTAATTCGATATGTGTGCGTTTCGTCGTTATTCCCCATAGGCTACATGTTAAATTTCAATTTTTTAAAAATTAATTACACGATAACCCTGTGTCAGATCTGCTTCAAAATTTTATTTTATACGTATTTGATGGTGATTAATAACATATTAAAAAATTAGCTTTTAATCTACCAAAGTGCTTTAATGTCCGAACAACCTTAAAATTGTGATTTTATTTAAAATTTTTAAAGCTTTATAGTAGATTTGTTTTTGTTTTATACTATTTGGACATTTTAAATTATTTTAATTTTCTAAAAAAATTTTTTGCCCCCCCCTGATTCAAATTTGTTCCGGCGCCCCTGATTAGAAATAAATACAGAAAGTAGAGGTGGCGTCCTTGTACCTGCGGTGGGGGGGGGGGGGCGCTAATCAATGTAGTCACGCCTCTGAGACGCATTTATTGAAATGTTTCAACATCCTTGGAATCCCTGTTAATTAGGCATCCATTGATCTTTTCTAAAGAGTTTTGCATAACTCCAAGGCGCTCTTGATAGGTGCTGCCTCTGGTGTCAATTGGGTGAACTCTCTCTCATGATTTTAAAAATTGAGGGAATATCAAAAAGTTTTTCCCTCTTATCTGCTTTTAACGTTAAAATTTTAGAGTTTCTGAAACCTTGGTCAGAATATAAATCACTGTGCTTGGATCTGGCACCTTCGCACTATAGCCCCGTTTCACGCGCCTATTTTAATTAATTAGTTCACTTGCCCTCGCCAAAGGTGCCTTTGCTTAAATAAATAATTTTAATAATAATAATTAAATAACTAGCTCCACCGCCCGCCTTTATTTAATTAATTGACTCTTCCCTTCTTTAAATCCCCAATTTCTTATCAAAATCTATTTCATATTAAATATGTTAATTCAGTGGCGCAACCAGGATTTGCTCCTGGGGGGGGTTTTCCGGGGGGCTGATCTCAAATATTTTTCTGTGAAAAAATTTTTTTTTTTCGCAGAACCGAAGTTTGTTTTTGCCTTGCGGGGAAATTTTTTCCAGTCCGTAAAAATATTTTACCTTTTTTTTTAGAGACGCTAAATTTTTGCCGCCCCGTGGAACATTTCCTCTTTTGCGGAACCGAAATGATTATATTTTTTCTTTTCTATTTGTAATATATATATATTTTGATTTTTTTTTATCTCCTGGGGGGGGGGGGTTAAAACCCTAAACCCCCCTGGTTGCGCCTATGGTTAATTTATTTATTTTAAATGTTCAAATTAGTTAATACAGTATTATAAAAATATTTTTGTGTGTGAGGGGGGATATTTAAAAATGAGTTGCCCCTCCGAAAAAAATTCAATATACACCCCTGGTTCAAAATGTATATAGGCGCCCTCTTCTAGTGACGCCCCAGGCCTCGGTACGCCCCTGTCTAACCATGACAATATCCTCACTGGGATGGATTGATATGAAAAAATTTGGTATAGAAAAATAATAGGAAAATTAGATTTCTGATCAACACCTATTTAATTTTATCCAATTATAACCGCCTAACAAAAAACAAAATATACCTTTCAATATAATAGAAAGCAAATTCATTTTAAGAAAAGATTAATTATAAATTGTGGAGTATTAAAAATAGGAAAGACACTTTGATATGAAGCACGCCAAGCGGTGAGAGTTCGAACTAACTAAATAACAAACTTGTTGTTGTATGATTTGATTCTCTTATGCACGCGACAATCAAGTTCCAAGAATACCTTGCTTCCAAGTAAAATGAATATTCTTAGAAATTTATTTTAAATAACGAATTGTTTAAATGATACAAAGACATTTATATAATAAAAAAAAATAAGAAATAGGATTTTTATCAAATACAAATTCATATGGTAGAAAATTTTAGGATTCACAATTTTATAAGAGAATAGAGAGAGTTAAACGAAATATTATAAATACCATTAAATAATAATCCTGAGTCGATCCCGCAGAGTGAGACGAAGACGAAGTTGACGATCATTAAAATTAATAATCCATTATCCAAGAGCACTAATTAAAACACTGATGAACACTAATAATCACTAAATAAAAAAAAAAACTTTTAGATAAAGAACGCGGATATGAAGTGAATGAATGGCGCGCCAACAGCCAACTGATGGCAAGATGGCTTGGCTTCCCCCTTCTCCGTTAAAGGGGGGGGGGGGGGGATTAAAAAAGGAGGGGGAGATGGCGCGTAGAATGAAGGCATTGTTTTAAATCTGGCGTGATGTTGCATTCATATGGAAAATTTATAAACATCATGCAAAAACGGAAAAATTTAGATTAAAAAAAAAATTATTGGAAATTTGTCTTTGAGAGAGTCCGGGGCCTTCGGGGTTCAGGGATATACGGTATTTTAAACATATTTTTGTGTATAGAGGAGGGGGATATTTAAAAATCGATTTTTTTTAGGCAATCTATTTTTCTTATTTGTTTTATCATGCTGATGGGTAATGCGATCTGGTGGAGACTTTTAGAAGTATAAGTAAAATTATTTAGTCTCCACTAAGAGTGCAGCACAAATTAATTAATAAGTTTTTATTTATTTTGATAATAAATCAATTTTATACCAAAAAAGTAAGATTTTAAAGATCTCTAGTAGCTATTGAATGGAACACACGCACACACAAGACCGACCCATCCAGAGATGTTCTTCTTAGGGCCGCTTATTTTATTCTAATATCTATTATAAAAAGATTTATTTAAAAATGAGTTCGCCCCCCTCCCCCCCCCCCCCGCGAAAAATGTATTATAGTACAAAATGTATATAGGCCCCAGGCCTCCAAATTGTCTCGGTACGCCCCTGCCCCATAATACTTATTTTTTAATTTAAAAAGGTTATAAATCAAGCTAAGTTTGATAATATATTTCACGGCTATAGCTAAAAACGCAGATTTTAGTGCCTAATTTTCAAAAGATTTTCTATACCCCCAGATCCCCCGTCCGGATCTGACCTTAATAAATTATGGTAGCCCTACCTATTTATTTCAATTTTGGATTGGCTACCAATTCATTTGAAATAAATAGAGAAGTGGTCTAAATGGCCTTGAATGAAATTTAAAAAAATAAATAAATTGGCTACATTTCCAAATCTCATCTGAATAAAATTTTGAGACTTTAATTGCCACAGTCTAATCCAGTCAGTCAAAGAACAGTTTTAGTTAAATTTTTATATATTATTTAATTTTTCGTTTGTTTTTCGCCCTCTGGACTTCCCGCCTCGCCTTTTCTAATGAGAAGCCGTGCCGCCCGCCTTGGGCGGGCTTCGTCTAGACAGTGGGCTACGCCCCCCTGAACCCCCCTTAACTGACTCGGGCCCTCCAGCAACGAACGCTCACCCATAATGTCCTCTATAAGACGGCAAAATTTCGTTTCAAATTCCAACGGCAAGTTGGTCAAACAGAGCATGTCAGACGGACACTCCGCGATTATAATATATTGAGGGGGTTCAGGAGCGACGTCTAAACGTACTTTAAAAAAAACTAGACTATTATAAGGAATTTTTCAATGCGGTTTTTTTTTAAATGAATTAAATTCATAAAAGATTATTGGGATATCGAGCTATAATTCTTTTAATGACTTATTAAAAAATTATCCTAATTAATTTTTTTGTTATCAAGCAAATACAAAAAAACAATCTGTCCCAATAATCTTTATTTTTTTTGTTTTAAATTTAAAAATGAATTTATTGTTATTATTAATCAGATATTAATTAAGAAATTTTTAAAATAAGCTTAGATGATTTATTTTAAAATCAAATGTCAAATTAGTTCAGTATTCTTGCAATAGATGGCAGGCTAGTCTAACAGCAGATATAGTATTAGCCTATATCTGGCCTATATTTATATATTTTTATGCTTTTATAAAAGATACATAATATATAATAACATTTCTAAAGTATTTATTGTTAAAAGATCAATGAAAATCAACCAAATGCATTAAATATTATTAGCTACCATTTTGACATCTGAATTATTTGATTTTTTGGGCATACTTTTTATGACACACAACGCCATCTTAGCGGGTAAAACATGCGTAACCACTTCGCTCCCGTAGCCCCTTAATATACTCTAGATGAGGCCGGTCCAGCTAGAATTTCCCCGGGCCGCTCTGACTTCCCAATCTATCAGAACTGACATGTTGGGTATTAAGCGTATCCAGCAATTTTAATTTTTGCCGACTTTGAGAGTTGATGATTAACAAATAAAAAGAATTTGTGTTCAATTAAATTGTCTGTTTGTCATGATATAATGGACCGAAACGTTTCCGATTGAATGAGTATTCAGAGATTTATTTTTTATCTTCCTCTGCTATTATTAATAATCCCCTCGTCACAGTCTTTACACCCCGCTTTGGGGATTAGAGAGAGTCGGTGACCTTCAGGAAAAGGAAAAAATCAAATTAACATTATTACTATAAAAATAATTATATTTTTAATAATAATATCACAGATGAATAAATAATCCATAGATTACAAAAAGTGTTAACATCTAAACATTATTAAAAACAATAAAAAATAAAACATTGTAGTAAAATTACATTTAATGCTAAGATAAGTAAATAAAAGGAACGTTTCCTTTCCCTCTTTTTGCGTTAATATATTCAGAGTTGAGAGAGAAATTAAACAAAATTTAAAACAATTAAATATAAGAATAAAAAAAATAAACCGTTTGTGACTGCTGACTGCTGACTGCTCTCTTACTGGATTATTTCTTCTTTGAATGAAAATGCTCTTAAATATATATATTAATTAGCGGAAAGTGTGATCAACTCGATCTCTTGCTTTTAATTTTTCAAATTTTCATTTCATTTGGTGGCCAGATTTTGACAATTTTTTGATGGAATATTTGAGGCAACCAGAGAAGATATTCTTGTAAAAGATCTAAAATAAATAAATAAATAAATAAAGTATATTAATTAAATGCGAATTAATAAAAACTTACATTTCTCATCTTCTTTCCAAATTTCGAATAATTTTTTTTCGGCAATCAACATTTTTGTTAACGAGTGTCTGATAAAATGTTAAATTTCTTGGCTGTAACCTAAAAACAAAATAAAAAATAAAAATATATTTAGTGCCAGTAATCATCTTCAACACCCTGCTATATATCCTAGAAATATAATCCTGACTGACATAAAATGTATAATAACAAAAAAAGAAGAACATTTCCATTCCTAGAGATCTTTAAAATTTTACTTTTTTGGTATAAAATTGATTTATTATCAGAACAAATAAAAAAAGAAAGAAAACGACTTACTTTGCCCAAGCTTTAACCATCACTGATGGAGATGTGATGAGTTCATTTTTAAATTTCTTCAATTCGGGACAAACTAAACCTTCAAGAAAAAAAACGAGCGAACCATTTGTATCTAAAAAATAAAACAAGTGCGTTAAAAATTAATTAAGCTTAGTTAAATTGTAAATTCTTTTTTGTTTATATTATCCCACAAAACAATTTGATTTTCTATTCTTTTTTTCGCCTGGTCAAGACCGAATGCTTCGTTTCTAATTCACAGCTCAGAATATAAATAAATCTAAGTACCGTTCAGAAGAGCCGGCTGGCAAAGTAATTTCGGTCATAGGGAGTGAATAGGCAGCTTGGCCAATGGTGCCGGAGACCCAGGCTTTGACAACGCCCTCGTTGGAGTCCCATCGAGGCGGCGGATCGGCCAGAGGCTCCGAAAGGCGGCACAACGGGGCGACATATTCGGGCAACCATTCGGGCTCAATCGCTGTCGCTCCTCTCAGATATAGCTTTGTCTAGAAAGAGAGAATGAATATATTAATGAAAAGTGGACGGGAAAAAAAAAAAACATTCCGATGAATACCTTTGGTTTCACCTCGCCGTCGCTAGGCAACTGTTGCGTCTCAAACAGTTCATGATAAACGATCCATTGGGGAAGAGGTTTCCGCCCTCGGAAGAGACAAGAGGCGTGCAAAAGCACTGGCTCTTCCATTTCAAGGCATTGATACGTATAAGATTTCGCGCCGGGCGTGGAATCATCGTGACGTGCAATTCGATCAACGAGGCCTGTTAATAGCAATTGCCGCAAGATGATCGATTCGTTGATATTCAAATGCGGCATCGTCGGGTCTACAAATAATCCCAACTAAAAACAAAAATGCAAAAAATAAAATAAACACTGGTTGAGTTAGTGGCCGTAGATATTGCAATGTTGGGTAGCGAGGATGCAGCCAAAGAGGTTTTGGACCAAAGAAAAAAAACAATTCCAATTGAGACGTTTCGGCGAAAGTTTTATTTTGCCATCTTCAGTCCTTCAGGAATTTTTCATGTACATATTCATTATGAACATGTGTCATGTGATATATGTTTTGTATTTTACATGTCGTTGCTATTTTGATAATATTATTATTATTATAAAACTAACATTTAATGTTATTAAATAAAGTTGAATTATTATATTATATATTATTGTAATATGCTAATTAAATAAGAGACCTCAATTTAAGGCTTTAAAACATCAAAATTCAACTTTATTTAATAACATTAAATGTTAGTTTTATAATAATAATAATATTATCAAAATAGCAACGACATGTAAAATACAAAACATATATCACATTCACCCCTTCTTCTTTTAATTCGTATAATGTAGATTGCTTGATGGATTCGGATTCTCATTCTGTGAGGACCCGTTTCGAGGACTTCTTTCAGGGCTTCCGTTTTGAACACTATCTTCAGAATTTTCATCTTCCTCGTCATTCTCTTTGGTTGCTTTTTCCTTTTCTTTATTGTTAAGCATTTCTAGTATTTCTAGTATTTAATACTTCGAAACTCTCTGAGCCATTGCCCTCATGGTAGAAATTTTAAAAACCTACTTGGCCAAATGACACATGTTCATAATGAATATGTACATGAAAAATTCCTGAAGATAGTCTTCAAAACGGAAGCCCTGAAAGAAGTCCTCGAAAAACGGGTCCTCACAGAATGAGAATCGAATCCATCAAGCAATCTACATTATACGAATTAAAAGAAGAAGGGGTGAATGTGATATATGTTTTGTATTTTACATGTCGTTGCTATTTTGATAATATTATTATTATAAAACTAACATTTTAATGTTATTAAATAAAGTTGAATTTTGATGTTTTAAAGCCTTAAATTGAGGTCTCTTATTTAATTAGCATATTACAATAATATATAATATAATAATTCAACTTTATTTAATAACATTAAATGTTAGTTTTATAATAATAATATTATCAAAATAGCAACGACATGTAAAATACAAAACATATCACATGACATGTTCATAATGAATATGTACATGAAGGACCAGAAGATGGCAAAATAAAACTTTCGCCGAAACGTCTCAATTGGAATTGCTGTTTTTTCTTTGGTCCAAAACCTCTTTGGCTGCATCCTCGCTACCCAACATTGCAATATCTACAGCCACTAACTCAACCACTGTTTATTTTATTTTTTGCATTTTTGTTTTAGTTGGAATTATTTGTAGACCCGACGATGCCGCATTTGAATATCAACGAATCGATCATCTTGCGGCAATTGCTATTAACAGGCCTCGTTGATCCCAGTGCACGTCACGATGATTCCACGCCCGGCGCGAAATCTTATACGTATCAATGCCTTGAAATGGAAGAGCCAGTGCTTTTGCACGCCCCTTGTCTCTTCCGAGGGCGGAAACCTCTTCCCCAATGGATCGTTTATCCCATGAACTGTTTGAGAACGCAAACAGTTGCCTAGCGACGGCGAGGTGAAATAAAAGGTGGTTCATCGGAATGTTTCTTTTTTTCCCGTCCACTTTTCAGTAATATATTCATTCTCTCTTTCTAGACAAAGCTATATCTGAGAGGAGCGACAGCGATTGAGCCCGAATGGTTGCCCGAATATGTCGCCCCGTTGTGCCGCCTTTCGGAGCCTCTGGCCGATCCGCCGCCCCTCGATGGGACCCCAACGAGGGCGTTGTCCAAGCACGGGTCTCCGGCACCATCGGCCAAAATGCCTATTCACACTCCCTATGACCCGAAATTACTTTGCCCATCCGGCTCTTCTGAACGGTACTTAGATTTATTTATATTCTGGAGCTGTGAATTAGAAACGAAGCATTCGGTCTTGACCAGGCGAAAAAAAGACCAGAAAATCAAATTGTTTTGTGGGATAATATAAACAAAAAAGAATTTACAATTTAACTAAGCTTAATGAATTTTTAACGCACTTGTTTTATTTTTTAGATACAAATGGTTCGCTCGGTTTTTTCTTGAAGGTTTAGTTTGTCCCGAATTGAAGAAATTTAAAAATGAACTCATCACATCTCCATCAGTGATGGTTAAAGCTTGGGCAAAGTAAGTCGTTTTCATTTCTCTTTTTATTTGTTCTGATAATAAATCAATTTTTATACCAAAAAAGTAAAATTTTAAAGATCTCTAAAGTAGTTATTGAATGGAAATGTTCTTCTTTTTTTTGTTATTATACATTTTATGTCTCAGTTAGGATTATATTCCTAGGATATATAGCAGGGTGTTGAAGATGAATTACTGGCACTAAATATATTTTTATTTTTTATTGTTTTTAGGTTATAGCCAAGAAATTTAACATTTTATCAGACACTCGTTAACAAAAATGTTGATTGCCGAAAAAAATTATTCGAAATTTGGAAAGAAGATGAGAAATGTAAGTTTTTATTAATTCGCATTTAATTTATTTACTTTAATTATTTATTTATTTATTTCTTTTAGGATCTTTTACAAGAATATCTTCTCCTGGTTGCCTCAAATATTCCATCAAAAAATTGTCAAAATCTGGCCACCAAATGAAATGAAAATTTGAAAAATTAAAAGCAAGAGATCGACTTGATCACACTTTCCGCTAATCAATATATATATTTAAGAGCATTTTCATTCAAAGAAGAAATAATCCAGTAAGAGAGCAGTCAGCAGTCAGCAGTCACTAACGGTTTATTTTTTTTATTCTTATATTTTAATTGTTTTAAATTTTGTTTAATTTCTCTCTCAACTCTGAATATATTAACGCAAAAAAGAGGGAAAAGGAAACGTTCCTTTTATTTACCTACTTAGCATTAAATGTAATTTTACTACAATGTTTTATTTTTTATTGTTTTTAATAATGTTTAAGATGTTAACACTTTCATGATATATGGATTATTTATTCATCTGTGATATTATTATTAAAAATATAATTATTTTTATATTAATAATGTTAATTTGATTTTTTCCTTTTCCTGAAGGTCACCGACTCTCTCTAATCCCCAAAGCGGGGTGTAAAGACTGTGACGAGGGGATTATTAATAATAGCAGAGGAAGATAAAAAATAAATCTCTGAATACTCATTCAATCGGAAACGTTTCGGTCCATTATATCATGACAAACAGACAATTTAATTGAACACAAATTCTTTTTATTTGTTAATCATCAACTCTCAAAGTCGGCAAAAATTAAAATTGCTGGATACGCTTAATACCCAACATGTCAGTTCTGATAGATTGGGAAGTCAGAGCGGCCCGGGGAAATTCTAGCTGGACCGGCCTCATCTAGAGTATATTAAGGGGCTACGGGAGCGAAGTGGTTACGCATGTTTTACCCGCTAAGATGGCGTTGTGTGTCATAAAAAGTATGCCCAAAAAATCAAATAATTCAGATGTCAAAATGGTAGCTAATAATATTTAATGCATTTGGTTGATTTTCATTGATCTTTTAACAATAAATACTTTAGAAATGTTATTATATATTATGTATCTTTTATAAAAGCATAAAAATATATAAATATAGGCCAGATATAGGCTAATACTATATCTGCTGTTAGACTAGCCTGCCATCTATTGCAAGAATGCTGAACTAATTTGACATTTGATTTTTAAAATAAATCATCTAAGCTTATTTTAAAAATTTCTTAATTAATATCTGATTAATAATAACAATAAATTCATTTTTAAATTTAAAACAAAAAAAATAAAGATTATTGGGACAGATTGTTTTTTTGTATTTGCTTGATAACAAAAAAATTAATTAGGATAATTTTTTAATAAGTCATTAAAAAAATTATAGCTCGATGTCCCAATAATCTTTTATGAATTTAATTCATTTAAAAAAAACCGCATTGAAAAATTCCTTATAATAGTCTAGTTTTTTTTAAAGTACGTTTAGACGTCGCTCCTGAACCCCTCAATATATTATAATCGCGGAGTGTCCGTCTGACATGCTTCTGTTTGACCAACTTGCCGTTGGAATTTTGAAACGAAATTTTGCCGTCTTATAGAGGACATTATGGGTGAGCGTTCGTTGCTGGAGGGCCCGAGTCAGTTAAGGGGGGTTCAGGGGGCGTAGCCCACTGTCTAGACGAAGCCCGCCCAAGGCGGGCGGCACGGCTTCTCATTAGAAAAGGCGAGGCGGGAAGTCCAGAGGGCGAAAAACAAACGAAAAATTAAATAATATATAAAAATTTAACTAAAACTGTTCTTTGACTGACTGGATTAGACTGTGGCAATTAAAGTCTCAAAATTTTATTCAGATGAGATTTGGAAATGTAGCCAATTTATTTATTTTTTTAAATTTCATTCAAGGCCATTTAGACCACTTCTCTATTTATTTCAAATGAATTGGTAGCCAATCCAAAATTGAAATAAATGGGTAGGGCTACCATAATTTAGTAAGGTCAGATCCGGATCGGGGGATCTGGGGGTATAGAAAATCTTTTGAAAATTAGGCACTAAAATCTGCGTTTTTAGCTATAGCCGTGAAATATATTATCAAACTTAGCTTGATTTATAACCTTTTTAAATTAAAAAATAAGTATTATGGGGCAGGGGCGTACCGAGACAATTTGGAGGCCTGGGGCCTATATACATTTTGTACTATAATACATTTTTCGCGGGGGGGAGGGGCGAACTCATTTTTAAATAAATCTTTTTATAATAGATATTAGAATAAAATAAGCGGCCCTAAGAAGAACATCTCTGGATGGGTCGGTCTTGTGTGTGCGTGTGTTCCATTCAATAGCTACTAGAGATCTTTAAAATCTTACTTTTTTGGTATAAAATTGATTTATTATCAAAATAAATAAAAACTTATTAATTAATTTGTGCTGCACTCTTAGTGGAGACTAAATAATTTTACTTATACTTCTAAAAGTCTCCACCAGATCGCATTACCCATCAGCATGATAAAACAAATAAGAAAAATAGATTGCCTAAAAAAAATCGATTTTTAAATATCCCCTCCTCTATACACAAAAATATGTTTAAAATACCGTATATCCCTGAACCCCGAAGGCCCCGGCGCTCTCTCAAAGACAAATTTCCAATAATTTTTTTTAAATCTAAATTTTTCCGTTTTTGCATGATGTTTATAAATTTTCCATATGAATGCAACATCACGCCAGATTTAAAACAATGCCTTCATTCTACGCGCCATCTCCCCCCTCCTTTTTGAATCCCCCCCCCTTTAACGGAGAAGGGGAAGCCAAGCCATCTTGCCATCAGTTGGCTGTTGGCGCGCCATTCATTCACTTCATATCCGCGTTGTTTATTAAAAGTTTTTTTTTATTTAGTGATTATTAG
>JAKCPI010026450.1:0-38633 GCA_023213315.1 Euborellia annulipes | reverse complement strand
TACATCAGTAAAGTACTAGTACTTTTTGGCCGACTTTTGTTTAAATACTTATTTTCACGCTCCAGGGAGATGTCTAACTAAAATATAAAATATCAACCTCATAGCTCAATTTCTTCATGCTTGAAATTGAGCAGACAGACAGACCATGTTGCGAAAACCACTTTTTTTGGATTCAGGGAGACCTTAAACCGAGTATATCCATCAAAAACTCGATATCGAATTTTTGATATGAATCCAATACTTTCTCTCTCTCTAGGACTATATATATAGGTAAGAGAAAGTAAAAACTGTTAGCTGTAATCGCTTTTCTACAACCTGAAAATTACAAACAGCATCATAATTTGAGAGAAAAAAATTTCATTTTTATTTGCCCCTAGGCCCTAAATATCCTCGCTACGCCGCGGTAAGGTTAATTATGTTTCTTCAAGGAGCAAAAAAAAAATCTCTTAGGACTTAAGATGTTAGAATGTCGTTATAAAACACTTTATTATATATAAGATAACACTTTTAAAAGTAACTTAAGAAGCTATAATGTATAAATTCAAAGAGAAAGAAGGGAGAGTCGAGGGACATATTTGGATGTTAAAAATCCAATGTTTCAGAGTTAGTGATTCGTGAAGCAGATATGTTGATAGTCCATTGGTGTCTAAGTTTTTGTTTTAAAAAAGAAAAAAAAATAAAATAAACTCGCATATCTGTTAGAAAAAAAGGGCTTGCTGTCGCTTGGGCGAAACTGATAAAAATTTTCTTTGTCTCTTTTTTTTTTTTGTTGAACGATCTTTAAGCTGCAAATGGAGTCCTATGATAGAAGGACAATTCTTTCTTGAATGAATTCGCTATCAGCGTTTCGAAAAAGGAGAGAGAGTTGATACATGCACGATTTAGAACAAAAAGCCACCGTCGTTTTCGACTGAATGGGCCATTTCGAACCGGTTCGTTCACTCCCTTTTCTTTTTCCTCTTCCTTCTTCTTCTTATTTCCTTTTCGACTCCACAAAACTTAGATTGTCTTTTTATTTTAGTATCGTATAGAAAAAAAGTCTATTAATTATGATAAATGTGAAATTTAATCTTATAAAAAAAATAAAATAATAATTTTAATTGTTTGGGTTTATTGGAATGTAAATTGATTGAAATGATTTATCCCGAGATTTTGGATCAGATTAAATTTCAAATTAGATTAAAAGGACAGCAGCCAGGTGGAATAAAAAAGCTTTATATTTTGTTGCCAACATTTCGAGTGCTCTTCGCACTCATCTTCAGAACAAGCAAAGTTGTCAGAGTTTAGTATTAGTTTTTAAAATTGACATACAGTATGCGCAACAATAAAAAACTATTTTTCAAATAAAGACCGAGGCCGCATCTAAATAGCAAGTTGACTTGCAAGTTGTTTTGATGAAAAAATAATAAGCATGAAAAGAATAAAAAATCTGGTGTGACAAGCACAGTACACAACTTTCTCTTGCCGAAGGGTAAGAGAAAGTTGTGTGCTGTGCCACCAGTCAGAATTTTTGATATGAATTCAATACTTTCTATGTATATATATTAACATATACATATGGGTATGAGAAAGTAAAAAGAATCACTAAAGTTAGAAGAAGTAGAGAAGAGAAATTTAGTTTTCTATTACGGTCAGTCAATGAAGAATGTCAGTCAAATGAAGAAGTTTAAAAATTGATAATAAAAAAGATTTTAACGCATAATTAGAAATGTGGTATCAAAAAAAAAGTATCGAGTATTTTTTCTTTTTTTTTAAAGTCTTTTCGGCGTTATTATATCTTCCACCTGATGTGAATAGTTTTTAGATACCTCTATCGAAACCGGTCGGTTAAAAAACTATTGACAGTAAAGCGCCCCCATACACGCCGGACTTTGGCACGCGAGTTCGTCTCGGCTCGCCTACAAACGAGCCAAATCCGCAAGTGTGTGGGCTCTCACGAGCCAAGCCGGGGCAGAGCCGTCAGGGCCTTCTGTCCAGCAGGGCTCCGCTCGGCTCGGGATTTACATGTGTGTGGCCCCAATCGGACTTTGGCTCGATTCGGCTCATGAGAGTCCACACAGTTGCTTGCTTGGCTCGTTTGTAGGCGAGCCGAGCCGGAATCCCCGCCCCATTTCCCCCTTTCCATAATGAGTCATTATCTTTCGTGAAAGATCCGGCAGCTCACTGTCTTTAATGATCCTAATTTTTATGTGATATGGAGGACAACAATATACTCATTCAAAAAACAACTCCTTTCAACAAATTTCCCAAATTGCGCCATCCTCGTTGTTAAGAGTCTTATGAGAAAATAGAGTTGTCATATGTGTTTTGTCAACTCTATTTTCTCATAAGACTCTTTAACAACTGAGGATGGCAATAAATTTGGCCGAAACTTTGTTGAAAGGAGTCTGTTTATTGAATAGAGGCTACCTATCTGCTGCTGTCCTCCATATCACAAAATTGACATCTCACAGCCACATCCCATCAATTTTAATGATCCTAGTATCGCCAGAGTCAAATAATTTGTGAATATATAGGGGCATATATATACTAAGGGTATATAAAGAAAATCGCCTAGTGAGTAACAAAATTAAAGGAGGCTACATGTGATAATTTCATTGTTTTTTATTAAAATTTTAAAGACTATATAGAATCATGAAAGTTTAATTTTTTAAAACAATGAAATAATCACATGTAAAAAAGCTAAGATAGTGGGGTGTATATGAAAATAAACACTTTGAAAATAATAATATTTAAGTAAATAGATATTTCTATAACATTAGATAGATATAGTGGTTGTTTTTAAGAAAAATAAACTAGTTTTCGTTCGATAAAAGGAATGAACAAGTATTGCAAGTTCTTATTTATTTGATTCCAGGAATATTATTTGAAGATATAATAAATAAACTTGAGAAATAAATCTATAAAATCCGATCATAATGAGAATATTATAGAAGACCATGTATCTACCAAGCAAAATAGGAATGAAACAATTTTCTAAGAGATCAAATATATATTTTATCTTAATTATTTACTAACTAGAATATGTACCCTGTATGTACCTAAACAAAAATTGACAGAAAAAAACCTCTATTGTATGCTGAATCAAATATATTTAGATTTTAGCAGCTGATTTCATGAAAATGAAAATGACACAAAACACTTTCAAATTTGTTTAATTAACTCGAGTTTAAGCACTTATGTATTATTATTTAATAGATAATATTTAAAAGATTATTCATCTTTGATAATCGAATCATTTTTAGAATAAATATTAAAAAACTAATTTCTTTTTTTAATAGGTTACTAACCTCACCTGTCATTTTTTCATCACATTTAACATAAAAATTTAATTATTATATTTATTATAAACATAAAAAAGAGTGAAAATAATTAAATATTTTTCAAGAAATTAAATAAATTCTACCTTTAAAAGTTGATGTGGCAGCCAGACAAGTCCAGGACGTCAAATGCAGGAAAATCACTTTGAATTCACAATACACACATAAAAATAAAACTATAAAGTATTATTATATAACTAAATGAATAACACAAATAAATAAATACTATTTAAATATTAACGAAAACTTAAAAAGAACACGGAACGAATGACATATGAAAAAAGCGGGATCGTACAGGCAACTGACCGGCGCGAATTAGTCAGTCCCTGTCTAGAGACAGATGCTAGCGCCACATACCGCAAGATAGCAACTCACACACTCTCTCTCTCTCTCCCTCTCAAACACACTCACAAAAAATAATAAAAAAAAAAAAAAAATTATTTTCTATTTTTACAATTACATTCATCAAATTAATAAAAATAAAAAAACTGAATTACATCATCAAAGTGTACTTCAATTTTCTCAAAATATTACTAATATGCTTTTTAAAAGGGCATCTAAAAAAAAAAGATTTAAATTCTGTTACCATGGCAACCATTTCTCCTATCTTCCCTATGAAATACAAGAGTAAAGTGGTCTTCAGAAGTTCTCAATGGCAAAATGAGAATATACATTTTACAGAGCATCTAAAAAATAATTGATTTATGAATTAAAAAAAAAATCGGAGCGAATTTTTAGAAAATCGAAAAAAAAAACTAAAAAAAAAAATCTGGTGACTGGCGCACAGCACACAACTTTCTCTTACCTTCGGTAATCGAAAGTTGTGTTCTGTGCTTGTCTCACCAGATTTTTTGTGTCGACATGTATTTAGTTTCCGACAGTACGGTACATTCGATTTTCAAGATGTACAATTTATAAGTATGGGAAAATATTTATATTTTGTTACCATGGCAACCATTTATCCTATCTTTTCTATGGAGTACAAGAGTAAAGTGGTCTTCAGAATATTTCAATGACAAAATGAGAATATACATTTTATTGAGAATCTAAAAAATAATTGATTTTTGAATTTAAAAAAAAATCGTTGGAGCAAATTTTGAGAAAATCGAAAAAAACTGAAAAAGTGCATCAGTAAAGTACTAGTACTCTTTGGTCGATTTTGTTCAAAAGCTTCGTGTCACATCCCATGGGGGTGCCTAACTTGAATATAAAATTTCAACATCCTAGCTCTTTCCTTTCTTGAGATATTTTGTTCACAGACACACAGACAGACAGACACACAGACAGACCATGTCGCGAAAACCACTTTTTGGATTCAGGGACCTCAAAACGTGAAGATCCATCAAAATCTCGACATCGAATTTTTGACATGAACCAATACTTTCTCTCTCTATATATTAACATATATATAGAGTTAAGAGAAAGTAAAAAGAAGTACATCAGTAAAATACTAGTACTCTTTGGTCGATTTTCTTCAAAAGCTTTATGTCACGTCCCAGGGGGGTGCCTAACTTAAATATAAAATTTCAGCCTCCTAGCTCTTTTTTTCTTGAGATATTTTGTTCACAGACACACGTGTATATCCGTCAAAATCTTGACATCGAATTATTAATATATACAGAGGTAAGAGAAAGTGAAATTATTAGATCATAAACAAAGACCTTATGAGGGAAAAAATTTTATTTCGATCTCCCAAAACTGGCTAGAGTAATGACGGAGTATTAAAAAATTTCGTGTGAGTGGGGCACAGTAGACAACTCTCTCTTCTCCTTCGGCAAGAGAAAGTTGTGCACGTGATTGTCACATTTTTTGTATCGAGATATATTTAGTTTCCTATATAAACCTTACAGTTGTTAGTGCCAAAATTGATTTTAAAAATTCTAAAGGGAACGACCCCCTCTTTTGAATCGAAATTAACATGCAAATTCCCATAGGGATTTAACATTGGCTCTATGGAAGGAAGAGCCGGCAAGTGAATTTGAAAAAAAAAAATGAAACTTCAAACGATTACACGAAAAATTTCACTGATATAGAGTACTTTTTAAAGAGCATCTAAAAAAATAGTTGATTTATCAATATTTTCTTTGGCTGGAGACTGTATATTATCGATGCTGGGTAGGCAGCCCGGATTAGAAATAAAACACAATTTTATTTTAATCTGCTTGCCGACGTTTCGGGTGCTAATCGCTCCCTTCCTCAGGACTGAGCAGGTGTCAATTATAACAATAATGTCGAAACGTCGACGAGCTGATTAAAATAAAATTGTGTTTTATTTCTAATCCTGGCTGCCTACCCAGCATCGATAATATTGATTTTTAATTTTAATCAAAATCGTTAGAGCGAATTTTGAGGAAATCGAAATAAACTGAAAAAATACATCAGTAAAGTACTTGTACTTTTTGGCCGATTTTGTTCAAAAGCTTATTTTCCCCCCTTGGGAGGGGGCCTAATTTAAATTTCAAATTTCACCCCCCTTCCCCTAGCTCTTTTCCTTACTGACAATGTGAGTTATTTTGTACACTGACAGACAGACCCAAAGACAGCCCAATTTGCGGCACCCACTTTTTTGGACTCACTGGACCTCAAAACGTGTATATCCATCAAAATCTCTATATCGAATTTTTGACATGAATCCAATACTTTCTCTCTGAAGGCCTATATTTCATAAATAGGGGTAAGAGAAAGTAAAAAATATAAAAATAAAACCGAGGACTTTGTAATATAAATATAAATTATTACTTTAATAATCTATTAACGTATTTACTTACAATAAAAGTAAATACCGGCTTGCTATTTTCCTCCAATTTCTTTTTAGAATTTTAAAGGTTATCAAAGATTACGAATAGATTAAAAAAAGAGAAAATTAATTCTAAGAAAAGTTCATGTTTAAATAAACTAAATCGCTATTTATTTATTTATTTAAGAAATTGAGACTTTATCCTTCATAGTATTTTGCGATTATAAAAAGCAATATTTTATATATAGTTTAATGCAAATAAAACACGATATAAGCTAAAATACTTTTTTTATAATAAGCTCTGACGGTTTTATAATAATTTATCTGAAAAATCAGTGGTAGAATCATAAGGGGTGATTTAGTTCAATTTAGAATGGTAGCCTTGAAAGACTAGGAATTTGCTTCTACTAAGTTGATCAGACACAAATGGTGTTGATTGAAAACTACTGACAAAACTTATACAGAAATGAAAGAAAGCTACATGTAGAAGAAAAATGCAGCCAGGATTTTTTATTTAACTTTCATTCCTGATCAAAATTCCACCAGCCATAAAATACCCTTATAAAAACTTATACATTAATAAATACTTTAGTAACAATAAAAAACGAATTTTTATTCTCCAAATACCCTAAATATATTCAATCAAAAGTAATGTACAGTGAACGACAATATTAAATTCCACCCATGCGTTTTTTACTTGTGATTATTTCATTGTTTTTATAAAAGAAAATGAAAATCTTTATTGGAAATTTTCTGGGTTCGAACCATGAAAAGTTTCCATTAAAAAAATATACCGTTAATTTTGAAAGTGGTGTAAGTCATTTTCTAATGTTTCGAGAAAATGAAAGGTTAACATATCTGTTTATTAAAAAATCTATTTACCTCCAATTTTCAATTGTTCAAAACATGGGAATTTTTAAAGAAATGTACCACTAGCTAGTTATACATAGAAAATTTACATTAAGTTAAGCATAAATTATGTGATATCTCATTTTTTTTTTTTTAAATGGACTTACACCATTTTCAAAATAAACGGTCCATATAATATTTTTTTAAAAACAATGAAATAATCACAAGAAGAAAACGCATGGGTGGGTCTTAATATTGGGCTTTTATTTCATTTACAAGTTAGTTACTTATCTTTAGGCTACCAAGGAATACAATAGACGAAGTTGGTTGTCCACCTTCAAGGGGCCTACTAAGGAGAAGATTTAAAAGAAATTATATCAACATCGATTTTGCCTAAAAATATAGATTAAGAAGAATGAATTGAAGCCTTTCCAGGTGAAAAATAAAAAATTTATATTTTATTGACGACGTTTCGAGAGCTACGTAAACCCATTCATCTTCAGGGCAAGCAAATTGTCAGAATTAAGTATTGCAGTACTGTATGTGACATCGTTCCTTTTCTTCACTAAAATCCCCAAATGATAGTCAAATACTCTAAAAAAAAGGAATGAATAGAAATGAATTTGCCTTCTTTTGTAAAGTGAACTCAATGGATTTTAAAAATTCAATTAATGTGAAATTTTAATGAAGAAAAAGATCAATCTATAGAAAAAACAACTTTAAAGATTAATTTTCTCGATAATAAATTAATTATGCATAATATTTGAAGAAAATTGTTAGACACTTTATATTTATAAGCTTCTAAAATTTTATTTTAGATCAGGATTTCTTAAGGAGGGCGAGACGCCGGGGTGCTAATTTTGGAACCTTAAACGCGGAGGGCTTAGAACCCTGGAATTTTCAAATGCAAAAACTCTATTAAATCAAGGTTCTAAAAATATTTTAGTGTACACATTTCTACATACGGATTGCAAATAAATTGAAGTGGGGAGAGAGAAAAAGGAAGCTGTTTTTTGCTCTTTATCGTCGTCGGCCCTGAAAAATGAAATATTCTCATTTTTTTCTACCAAATTTAAATAGTTATTATTTATGTAGATATTCAAATTTTTTACCCTCCTCTAATGGGCCGACAAATAAGGTAAGAGGAAATCAAAATTGCCTATATCACGACCTGAATCCTATTAAAAAAAAGATTGCAATCAAAATTAAACCAGCTTTTATATATTCATTCAGGTCTATTCTCTAAAAACAGACGTTAAAATTTAAAATAAACAAATAGGTGTTAAAAAGTAATGTAAAAACAATCAGCGTTAAAAAAATGCTATTCAAAATCACTTCCTTGCCTCAAATAGCTACTTTACTTTACTCTGTAAACAAAAATTTAAAGCCGAAGCATTAAAATTTAGTAAATAGTTTTAAAAATTAATGCCATGTCTAGGGGGTGCCTTTAATATTTTAACGTCGTGTTTAAAAAAGCGTTTAAAAATGGCGTCCTTAACCTAATAAAAAGTAAGGTTATGATTTTGATAGCTTTGAAATAAAAGCAGCATGTTAACGCGGCTGTTAAAACTTTGTTTAGAGAATAGCATTTTTTTAACGCTGATTGTTTTTACATTACTTTTTAACACCCATTTGTTTATTTTAAATTTTAACATCTGTTTTTAGAGAATAGACCTGATTAGGTGTCAAAAGAGAGATAGAATAACGCCTTGCGTGAAGTCTAAATGAGTTTGAAAATAAATACTACACAAATGGAATAGTCTGAAAACGAATTCATTTTTTTACTTTCTCTTACCTCTATATATATGTCGTAGACAGATCGTGAAATTAGACAGTTCATGAACTGTCTAGACATTTCATGAACTGCAGCCAGATCGTGTAATGGTCAAACAGTTACATGATCTGGCTAAAAATTTTAGACAGTTCATGAAATGCAATTGGGCCTTAGACAGATCGTGTAATGCTCGAGAATTACATGAAATGTCTAAATTTTTTAGGCACTTCATGAACTGCCTAACAGCAGTTTTGCCGATCGTGTACTGTTTGTAAAGCAAATAAAGATCTCGAAAAAAAGTCAATTTTTTTCAATATTATTATTATTATCGATTACTAAATTTTCCAAATCTTCCTCACTTTGTAAATCTTGAGTTAAGGTGCGCGTCTCCGGGTTCTAATTTTGGGAGATTCCAGCGGCCACAAATTTGAAGCTATCTACCTCAATTTTTTTTAAATTAAAGCTATTTAAAATGTCTACAACTTATAGAAGCCCTTTTTTTGATTTTCGAAAAAATAAATTTTTTTTTTAGATTTATTGCATTAAATTACAAACAGTACACGATCGGCAAAACTGCTGTTAGGCAGTTCATGAACTGTCTAAAAAATTTAGACATTTCATGTAATTCTCGAGCATTACACGATCTGTCTAAGGCCCAATTGCATTTCATGAACTGTCTAAAATTTTTAGCCAGATCATGTAACTGTTTGACCATTACACGATCTGGCTGCAGTTCATGAAATGTCTAGACAGTTCATGAACTGTCTAATTTCACGATCTGTCTACGACATATATATGTTATTACTTTCTCTTACCTATGTATATATGAAATATATATATAGAGAGAAAGTATTGGATTCATGTCAAAAATTCGATGTCGAGATTTTGATGGATCTTCACGTTTTGAGGTCCCCTGAATCCAAAAAAGTGGTTTTCGCGACATGGTCTGTCTGTGGGTGGGTGGGTGGGTGTGTGGGTGGGTGGGTGTGTGTGTTCAATTTTAAGCATGAAGGAATTGAGCTAGGAGGATGAAATTTTATATTTAAGTTAAATACCTCCCGGGACCGGAAAAATAAGCTTTTAATCAAAATTGGCCAAAGAGTACTAGTACTTTACTGATGTACTTTTTCAGTTTTTTTCGATTTTCTCAAAATTCGCTCTAACGATTTTGATTAAAATTCAAAAAATCAATTATTTTTTAGATGCTCTTTCAAATGTATATTCTCGTTTTGCCCTCAAATTGTTTGAAGCACACTTTACTCTTGTGCTTCATAGGAAAGATAGGAGAAATGGTTGCCATGGTAACAAAATATAAATATTTTCCCATACTTATAAATTTTACATCTGAATTCAAATATTCCCTACTGCCGGGAACTAAATACATGTCGACACAAAAAATCTGGTGTGACAAGCACAGTACACAACTTTCGATTACCGAAGGTAAGAGAAAGTTGTGTGCTGTGCGCCAGTCACACCAGATTTTTTTGCGTGTGAACGTAAAATACAAACAAATAATTCAAGTAGAGGGGTGGCTTGACTGTTAATAGATGGCTCGTAGGCCTTGCCCTTAATTAATACGGATACATTTGGCTACAGTTGATTAGCATTGCCTGAGTAAACGAGCCTTCGTCTTTCGCCCTTAAAGGAATCTCAGGATAATTAAGCTAAGGTCCAAGTTCAGCTCAAGTTCAAACAAACGTAATTTAGTGTCGGTAACCGCAAGAGAACGAGACGAGGGACAATTACACGTCATTATTTGTTTCCAACTTGAGGGAGTATTATTATTGTTTGTTCCTTGCTCTAACATCAATACTATCGAATAAACTAATGTATTTAGACATTAATCTAAAAAAAACTGATATTTATCTTTGAAAAATAAAGTACAAAGGGTTTGTATATAAATAATAAATTAAAGAATTTAAAATGAAGAATATTCAAATTCACGGTGCCTGCTTTTGGTTATAGCTATTCTCAATGACAAATTTTTGAAACTTAACATGAAAAAAAGAATAAGCGTCGTATAGGAAAACCTTAATTCCAAATAACTTGAAAAAATAGAAATATTATTTTCAAATAGACCAGTGGAATATGTTTTTGGTTGGGAGTCATTAAACTACTAATTCTTCCGAGAAAGGACGCGATTGGCGTCCGAAACCTCCATAATTAATTTTCTTTTTTAAAGTGGAACTTTTATTTGATGGCCTCAAATTTTTTCGCTCTTCTATCAGCATGTCGCGTTACAAGCCGTGACGTCAAAAGCTGTGACGCTACAAGCCATGACGGCACAAGACGTGACGACAAAAATAGGAAAGTTGAAATTTAATATATAACTCTTCTTCTGTCCTCGCCTTTTTCCCGCGATGCGGGGTCGGCGGACCTCACTATTTCCCTCCAACCCTATCAAGCGTTTTTGCGACCGGAAGAAATAGGACAGGCCGGCCCGTCGTATGGTCTGACGCCTGTTGAAAAGAGGAAGGAAGAGACAGACATACAAATAACTGAAGGACTGCCTGTCCCAGCTCGGGCAGCTCGTGGTCGCCATCCACGTACCCACAAGATGTGGGCCCCTGAGCGAAAATTTAATATATAACTATATGACGAATTATAAAAAAAAAATTGTGATTTAATTATTCAATTTTTAAATTGATAAAATATCATTTTTAAAAAAATAATTTTATTATTTTAATATTAAATTTATATTAAAAAAAAAAAAAATAAAAACAGCAACATCCATCATCATTAATTTAGTAAATATCTTGCCTAAAAAAGGTGAAGTGCAGTGCCGTAACAAGGGTATGAAGCGCCTGTGACAAGTGTCTAACTTGCTCCCCCCCCTCCTAACCTTTTTTTGGGCTAAGTCCCTCCTTTTTAAAGTTATTATGCTCCCTATATACAAATGTAATTTCAAATTCTAAATTGCCCTGAATAAGCAAATTTCCGCTCCCCCTCCATCTAAGTTGTGAGCTGCACGGGGTTTTTATTTACCACCAATATAACCACGGAGGGCATTTCCCTCTCCCCCCGTAGCGCCTCGCTAATTAATGATGATGGTAAATAAAAACCTCGTGGAGCTCACAACTAGGTCGGTCCCCTTTGTTTGGCGCCCCCAGCCCAGTTGCGCCCGTGGCGGGTGCCTGTTTTGCCACGCCCTCGTTACGGCCCTGGTGAAGTGATACCATTACCTGTTTATATTTATTAAAAATAATTGGCAGTTATCATCTATAAGTTCAAAATATTATTTTTTGGAATCATTAAACATTGATATGAAACAAGATCCTTGTCTCTCTCTACTTTAAATTTACTAACTTTTCAGAATGCCAACTGATATATCTTTAATAAAAAAAATTTTTTATTTAACTATCTCATCTATATAGGCTGTACGAATAAAGGGACACGGGTTACTAAAATAATTAGGTAGAAATGATTGAATAAACTCACTCACCAATGTGCAGAGCAGATAATGGATTTAATATTGCCATCGATGAGTGAACGAATGAATGAATGAATGGACCCAACTGTCTATTGTTGCTCCAAGCTCGTCAACAATACTCGCCAACCACGTCAAAGAATACACAAAGAGTGTGTCCAGTTGGAAAATCATCCCCTACGAAAAAAAGAAAAAAATCAATTGAGACATGTGCATTTGAAAAAAAAATTCGAATTCTTATTTTTTTTGTTGGATGTGTGGGTTCATTTAACTAAATCTTATTCAAATATATCAACGGTATCTAACCAAATCAAGTTGTTCTAAGTATTACAAGAACATTAAGAAACATACCTGGAAGAAATAAAAAATATATATCTCGACACAAAGAATCTGGGGTACACAGTACACAAGGCGGGTAGGAGGGGGGGGGGACATGGTGGATAAAGAATAAGAAGCGCAAACTTCCTGGGAGAAATGATATACGCAGACAGAAAATGCAGAGGTTGTGGAAAAGAAAAAGAGTATTATAGTACTATAGGGAGCTACTGGTGTGAAATTTTATATTTGGGTACACTCCCTCAAAATAAGCTTTTAAACATAATCAGTCAAAAAGTACCAATACTTTACTGATGTACTTTTTCAGTTTTTTTTTTTTTTTTCGATTTTTTCTCAAAGTTCGCTCGAAAGATTTTGATTAAAATTCAAAAATCAATTATTTTTTACACCAAGCAATTTATAGCTGTGATGTTATATTATTAAGAGGGAGAAGAAATGAGAGATGTAGCTAAGGTTTTTTTTTCTTTCTTTTATTTATTCAATTCACACAGCTGACGTTTCGGTTCCTTTTTGCACCAGGCCTTTTTGCTTCAGGTCTGACGAAAAGTCATTATGAAAGTGTCATACTGGATTTTATACATTGTTGTGTTATACATTGTGAGTTTGTTCAACAATGTATAAAATACACTATGACACTTTCATAATGACTTTTCGCCAGCTCTGATGATGGTGCAAACACGAAACCGAAACGTCAGCTGTGTGAATTGAATAAATAAAAGAAAGAAAGAAAACCTTAGCTACATCCCTCACTTCTTCTCCCTCTTATTAATAATTATTTTTTACATGCTCTTTAAAATGTATATTCTCATTTTGACCTTGAAATCTTATGAAGCTTCATGGTTTTCCCATTTTGATTAAAATTCATAAATCAACTATTTTTAATATGCCCTTTGCCTACGGGCTTGGTCTAGTATGCCTACCTTCTATACCGAACGTCGCGGGTTCGGACCCCAGGCAGTCCAATCATTTTATTTAAACCATTTGGATACCAAATGGCTTAAATAGAAATGCCTGGACCCCCAATATATATTATCATATATATAACGGTTTTCGTAAAGTCTTCTATGGCTAAGTTGCCGAAAAGACTGTGTGAATGTGTCTATGAGTGTGAGTATGAATGAGAAAAAAGTGTGAATGTTTTTATAAAAAAAAAAAAATTTGTAAAAATTGTTTACTGATGTATTAATACATTTTCAATTTTTTTTCGATTTTTAGGATTATACCAAATTGGCTTTAACGATTTTCAGAGTTTTACTTATGAAATCCAAGTTGTCAAGTTTGGAACTAAAGTATACTACTATTAAAAACTACAATAAATATATCTCGACACCAGATTTTTTTTTAATCTAAGCCTTTAGTTTATAGTTCATTAAATATTCATATTGTTCCACCCTCATATTTGAGGGTTTTTAGCTTTATCCCCCTCCTGCAACTAATTGACTCTCAAAGTCTTTGATCGAAGTGTTTCTTGGAATGGAATACTAGGACGAAATCAGATTTTCCTTGTATTCCGGATTTGAAAGTCCATTGCTTTAACCCTCTAACTAATCGGATCATCGGCCTTTGAACATTAGTATGCCTAGAGAGGTATTAACATCAATTAGTATTTCCCATCATTCAATCAAATATACACTCAAAAATAAATAAATAATTCTAATAATTTAAAATCACAAAAGTTAGTTGAAACAAACGAGGGAAATTGTGAAAGAAAAAAAAATGAGAGAAAAAGATGATAATCCTTTTAGAAGTTTTTTTTTTTTTTGTGTGTACCTTTACCTTTTCCTTGTAATAAATCAAAAGAAACCTTGAGTAAACAATATGTCGCCTGCGATCTTGTGTGGGAAGAATAAATGTTTTGTGTCATGTTGAATCAATTTCGACAAAAGTAGAGAAAAATTCAATTTGGATAAAAAAATAAAAATCCGCTTGCATGACTGGAATTATTCCGAAAGAAAGAGAAAAAAAAATCCGATTGATTTTAATTCTATATCTTTTATTTATTTAATTGCTACTAGCTATGCTCTCCGCCTTTGGCGGGTCTGCCTTGTGAACATTAATATTTTTTTTTTTTTTTGGAATGGGTGCTTAAGGTCCGAAGATCTATAACGACCAGTGGGCACATGCAGCCAGGAAGAAAATAAAAACAAAAGGAGAAGCATAAAAGGGGAACTCAACTGCGGGAACTGAGAAGATGCCTGTTGAGATTAGACTTGAAAGTCTGAAGATTGTAGGTTTTGGGGAAGATAGACGCAGGGAGCGTGTTCCATATTTAAGATACGGCCGAATTTGGGCTTTATAGAGGGTTAGGAGTTGTTGGGAGAATATATATACGAATATCGATTTGGTATCTAAATGGCTTAAATAAAATTATCCGAACCCGCGACCGTAGGTATAGAAGATTAGCTCGCTAGCCACTACGCCAAGCACGAGTGCTATTTTTTACAGCGCTTTTGTTTTTAGATTTGTGATGAAATAATCTTTCAGTGGAGAATAATGTTACGAAAATATTTATTTATTAAAGAAAAAAAGAAAGGTTTTATTTAAAAGCAAGAAAAAAAGGAAATATGTCAACTCAAAAGGAGAAAAGTTTTTTTTTTTAGACATGATGACAAAAAAAAAAATACTTTCTCTCTATATACCACATATATAGGGTAAGAGAAAGTAAAAATATTTATTTATAAATTTTGAACTTAAAGTGTCCACAACACGTGGCGTCGGTATTGCTATATAAAATGTAATAACGTAAAAGAAAAAGAGAAAAGTAAACACCGATCAAATATCAATTAGATATCCTAATTAAGGATAGTTTATATTGATTGATAAGTTCATTTTTCCCATTCACACTTACACTCACATTTCACACGTTTTCTCTTGTTAGAATATTCTAATAATACAATAATAATAATAATCACGGTGAATTTTGTACTAATTACTGGTATATGATAAATATTTTTTTATGAAAAAGAAATAGTTTTTTGAAAAAGAATTATACTTAGGGATGGGCATGATCAAGATCCTTTTAAATTTAAATTAGAAGATCTGATCCGATCCATAATTTTTAGATCTGGATCGAAATCCTTTTTTATTGAAGGATCTTGGATCTGAATCACGATTTAAATCGAAAGTGGATTTAAGGAATTGGTTCGAAATCATTTTTGCTCTTTGAATCTAGGATATGGCGCTAATCCTTTTCTAAGGATTGCCAATCGCCTAAAAATGGAAAAATTATGGGAAAAAACTACAATAGATTTAATTCGTCAATTTTATTAGAAACTCGGATCGGATTTTCAGATCGCGGATCTGTATTTACGAATTGAAACAAAGATCCTTTTTCTAAATTTCTTTACGGATAAGATCTCCCGAGCTTCTCGAATCCGATTGCTAATCATTTTACAGCAACCTGATTGGATAAGTGGATTGGATCGTCCGAACTGCCCAGTTCCGTGGATCGCTAATCCTTTTTAAATAGGGTTTGGAAAAAACCGGAAAATTTTGAAAACCGGTTTTTCGGTTTTTCACAAAGCGGAAAACCGGTAAACCGGTTTTAAACCGGTTTTTTTTTTTTCAAATGTAAATCAAGGAAAAAAAAATAAAAAAAATACTCAAAGCAAAATTTTATAGAATTATTTTTTAATAACCGCGCCCTTGCCTGCCACTCCAAATGGCTTAAATAAAATCATCGGACTGCCTGGGAGCCCCCCAAAAAAATTATTATTACTACTATTCTGATCCAGTGCCTGCTTGAGGATTTGTTTACATTCATAGAATACAAAAAATACATAAATTTCTCTATACATTTCCTATGGGAGAAATCGTAACTTTATGAATTAATAACTCAAAAAATTGTAGGAATTTCGGGACCCGAGTATTTTTCCTGGACTCTCCATAACGTCTTCTATAAGACTGCAAAATTTCGGTTTCAAAATTCCAACGGAAAGTTGGCCAAACAGAGCGAGACAGACGGACGGATAGACCGACACTCCGCTATTATTATATATAGATTATTTAAGTAAATACTTAAATTTTTCTCCTTTTTTCTAATATTAGAAAAAGGAGAAAAAATATAAATAATCTATAATTTTTTTTTTTTATTTGTCTTTTTCGGCATCTAAGGCCATTTAAACCCCATCCCTATTTATTTCAAATGATTGATAGCCAATTCAAATGAAATAAATTTGTCTCGCTTGGAACGGGAAGCGAACCCGAAACCCCAAGCTACTAGAAGCTATTGTAATATCTTCTCTCTGAGCCATGGAACACGGGCTAATTTATAAATTTGAATACAAGTATTAATGAAGGCCCCCGGGTTTGGCGTAGTAAGTAGCGTGCCTCCCTCCTATACCAAACGTCGCGGGTTCGGACACAGGCAGTCCGATGATTTTATTTAAGTCATCTGGATACCAGATGGCTTAAATAGAAATGCCTGAACCCAAAATATATATATTAATTACAACGGTTATCGTCTAAAGTCTTAAATGGCCTAAGTTGCCGAAAAGACTGTGTGAATGTGTGTGTGAGTGTGAGTGCGAATGAGAAAAAAGTGTGAATATTTAAAAAAAAAAAAAAAAAAAGTATTAATGAAGAAAAAATTAAGAAAAAAAACCGAATTCGGTTTTTCGGGAAAAACTCGGTTTCTCGGTTTTTGAAAATTAGCCAAAAAACCGGTATACCGGTTTCGGTTTCCACCGGTGTCCAAACCCTATTTTTAAAGGATTTTGCTCATCCCTGATTATACTAAAAGTTTTTATTTTTTATTAATATAAACATGAAATCAATGAGTAACATCGATTTGGTGATGATTTGAAATATAAAATTTTCATCTACCATAAAGGAATTCGATATTTGGTCGGTTTGCCGTATATAATAATGAAATCCGTTTCTTTTTAGTTCATTTGTATGTTGAAACAATTAAGATAAGAGTTTAGTTCAACCTTGTTTTTTAATAGTCCACTTAAAAAAATTGGTAAAACTATTTTTTCAAGGGATGGATGATGTTCCCTTCTTGTGTTTGAATAATTGAAAAGTTACTAGTGGCGAGTTTGTTTCCGTATGTGAAGTTAGAAAGCTTTACTTTGTCCCTACCAGTTGGGATTGGTCCCCACCCCAACCACTCTCAGTGAACATCGACAACCCTTCAGTTGCGAATTCCTAATTCCGAAGAAGGGAAGTGAAACCCGTGGAAATTGGAACAGATGCAACCCCCACCTTCTCTCTCACACGCCTTGCTATTCTCTCTAGACCAACACATCCGTATCCGGTGCATCCTCCAATAACAAACAGGATATCGCTAAAGAAAAATGAACTCTTTAAGCCAATTAGTCGATAAATACATTTTTATAATAGTCTACTCTATAATTATTGTAAATAACAACATTTTTACTTTCTCTTACCTATGTATATATGTAATATATATATAGAGAGAAAGTATTGGTTTCATGTCAAAAATTCGATGTCGAGATTTTGATGGATCTTCACGTTTTGAGGTCCCCTGAATCCAAAAAAGTGGTTTTCGCGACATGGTCTGTCTGTGGGTGGGTGGGTGTGTGGGTGGGTGGGTGGGTGTGTGTGTGTGTCTGTGTTCACTTTTAAGCATGAAGGAATTGAGCTATGAGGCTGAAATTTTATATATAAGTTAAACACCCCCCGGGACCGGAAAAATAAGCTTTTAATCAAAATCGGCCAAAGAGTACTAGTACTTTACTGATGTACTTTTTCAGTTTTTTTCGATTTTCTCAAAATTCGCTCTAACGATTTTGATTAAAATTCAAAAATCAATTATTTTTTAGATGCTCTTTCAAATGTATATTCTCGTTTTGCCCTCAAAATTGTTTGAAGACCACTTTACTCTTGCACTCCATAGAAAAGAGGAGAAATGGTTGCCATGGTAACAAAATATAAATATTTTCCCATACTTATAAATTTTACATCTGAATTCAAATATTCCCTACTGCCGGGAACTAAAAACATGTCGACACAAAAAATCTGGTGTGACAAGCACAGTACACAACTTTCGATTACCGAAGGTAAGAGAAAGTTGTGTGCTGTGCGACAGTCACACCAGATTTTTTTAATTAAATAACATCTTTGAGGAGGCGATGCGAGATAATGCAGAAAAGGTTAGTTGAGGACAACTCGAGTTCAAATCTTCTTAATGTTAAAAAATTATCCAATTGTATTTGAAATGCCTCTTCCTGAGGAAGGAAACGGAAACCCACCTCAGTATTGTTCCCATGAAAGTTACTTCTCAGATTAATCAATTCTGACAATAATGGCTGACGAGGGATTTATTCCTTTTCTTTGCAAAAATTAGTTAATGATAATGATAACTCCATATTTGTTCAGTTATTAATTAACAACGATGCATAATCGAGCAAATAAACAATTCACGCAGTCAAACTAATTTATTAAACAAACGGTGTATGTTTTATTTGTTGGTGGGCGTTTGGCCGCCCCAAGGCCTCCAGACCTCCAGTCTTTCCGGGGTATCGGTGTGCTATCCTTTACACCAGGCCACCAGGCCCTCGACCTACACCAACTAATACCCACTTCCCTATATATCTAGGTTGACCGGACATTTCTCTAACAAAAGATTTTAAAGAGAGAAATCTTTAAAGAAAAATTTCTCACTTGTCAGTCGCTTTTTAAACCAGAAGGGGTATAGACATGTGGGCCTCTCGAATGAATGATTTTTGGAAAGCTCACAAACTATAGAATATCGTGAATACATGTGCATTCATAGTAAAAATTCTATAAATAAATAATTTAGGTAAATCATAATAATTTTTTTTTTTTTTTTACATTCATTCTGTTTTTGCACTTTTGTTTAGTTTGTGACTCCAATTTTCATTTATTTAAAATATCTATGCTAAGATATGCTTTTCACTTTATTTTACTTTCTCTTACCTCTATATAGGTAAATATATATAGAGAGAAAGTATTGGTTTCATGTATAAAATTCGATGTAGCGATTTTGATGGATATACACGTTTTGAGGTCCCCTGAATCCAAAAAAGTGGTTTTCGAGACATGGTCTGAATGTCTGTCTGTGTTCAATTTAAAGTATGAAGGGCTGAGCTAGGAGATTGAAATTTTATTTTTAAGTTAGGCAGCCTCCTAGGACGTGAAAGGATGAAGGTTTTAAACAAAATTGAACAAAGAGTACTAGTACTTTACTGAAGTAGTTTTTCAGTGTTTTTTTTTCGATTTTCTCAAAATTAGCTCCAACGATTTTAATTAAAATTCAAAAATCAATTATTTTTTAGATGCTTTTTAAAATATACAGTAAGCTTATATTCTCTTGAAATCTTTTGAAGGCCACTTTACTCTTGTACTTCATAGGAAAGATAGGAGCCATGGTAACAAAATATAAATATTTTTCCATGTTTATAAATTTTATTACATCTTGAATTCAAATGTACGGAAACTAAATATAAGTCGACACAAAAATTCTGGTGTGACAAGCACAGAACATAACTTTCGATTACCGAAGGTAAGAGAAAGTTGTGTGCTGTGCGAACAGTCACACCAGATTTTTTGATGATAACTTCAAAATTTTTTAGAAAAAAATTTATATTTTTGTTTGAGAGAAATTATTAATAGTTTAAAGTCTATTATTATTTGAGAGGTATTTTCTAAAAATAAGCTTGTGGGTAAGTAGCAATTTAGCTACGAGATACGTATCTTCAAAAGTTGAGTTCTTTGCTTTTTTAGATCTTTTTTTATTTATATATAAAGCAAAATGTTAGGAGAATTGCTTTAGAAATTTTTGAATTTCTTGAAAGATGCGCTTTTTGAGCTCTACATTTATATATCCACTAAAGTAACAAAAATATAATTAGAGGTATGCTGGTATTTAACTTTCTTCAAAGTTCCGGGGGATATCAGCTCAGCAAAACCAATAATTAAATGTCTTTTTTTAACAGTTATTTAATGACTTTTCCCCAAATTTTCAATTTTAAAAAAAAATATTTTTAGTTTCCTGCACAACTTCAATACAACCCCCCCCTCCCTCCTCTCCCTTGACCTCATTGATAAATTACCCGGGATGGGGTAAATGTAATAAAAAAAATTCTAAAAAAAAATCTATAACTAAAAGCGAAGGAGAAAAGAGAGGGAGAGGCATTATTCAATTTTATAAAGAAATAAAAAAAAATGGGGTGTTTTTATGAAAGTTACTTTTCTTCAAGACTATAAACATCCTTAAAGCTTTACGTTGAATGAACGAACGAAAGAACGAACATTCGGGAAAACAACTGGCACGGGCCCAGATTCTCTGGAATAAATAACGGAAATAAATCTAAATATGAGTGAGAAAGAACCGAATTGCGAATTTCTTATTTAGATAAATAAATAAATGTTGTAGTCAATATCATTTAAAGTAAAGTTCATAAATGGAGATAAGTCATTTAATTTTATTTTTTTTAATATTATAATAAGCCCTCAGGCTTGGCTTAGTTGGTAGCGCGCCTGCCTTGTATATCAAGGGTCGAGGGGTCGGATCCCAGGGAGTTAGATGATTTTATTTAAGCCATTTGGATACCAAATGACTTAAATAAGAATGCCTGGACCCCAATATATATATATATATATATATATATATATATATATATATATATATATATTCATAATAACGGTTATCGTTGAAAGTCTTAAATGGCCTGAGTTGCCGAAAAGACTGTGTGTATGTGTGTGTGAATGTGAGTGTTAATGGGAAAAAAATGTGTTTTTTTAATAAAAAAAAATATATATAGATATATATAATAAAAAATTTTGCCATTAGCTTAATGCCTTCGAACTCTGATAAAACAAAAACTTAAAAATTTGGTGTGTCTGGTCATACAACACACAACTTTCTCTTTCCTTCTGTAATTGAAAGTTGTGTTCTGTGTTAATTTTTTGTTACCATGGGGGTAACACATTTTCTATGATGTACAGTGAGCGCAACAATTAAGTCCCCACCTGATAGCTTTAACCTATAGTATATGGTGTATAGTGAAATAATTTAGGTAAAAAGTAAAATCACCTTAAACCATATACGTACTTAAGGTTCTAGCTATCAGGTGGGGACTTAATTGTGGCGCTCACTGTACAAGATTAAGTGTGCTTCAAAAGATTTCAAATGAGATCATACGTTTTAAAGGGCACCTAAAAAAATAATTTATTTATGAATTTTAATCAAAATCGTTAGAGCCAATTTTGAGAAAATCAAAAAAACTGAAAAAGTAAAGTACTAGTACTTTTTGGCCGATTTTGATTGGCTTATTTTCATGACTCATGAGGGTGCCTAAATTAAATATAAAATTTCAACCTCGTAGCTCAATTCTTTCATGCAAATTGAACATAGACCATGTTGAGAAAACCACTTTTTTGGACTCAGGGGATCTCAAAACGTGGAAATCCATCAAAATATCGACAGAAATCAATACCAGTTTTTTTTTTCTCTCTATATATATTAACATATATAGTTAAGAGAAAGTAAAAAGTGCAATAAAATTCCGAAAAATGACTGAGGGAACGCTGAAGGTGTGCTTGCAATTGGTAACAATAACACCTCAACTAGAAGCCTTCTATCATTATTTATTTTAGTAACAGTCTAAAGAGTTTTTTTTTTTTTTTAATTAATTTAAACTTGATTTGTTTGTAATTTCAATTGGTTTCAAAATCCTATTTGTGAAATGTAATTAATAGATGAAACTTTGTAAATAGCTCTTCACTAATCAGTGTCTGTGAGAACTAAACTCTCAACTACTTGGCAAGCAAACCCTCTTAAGAATTTCAATGGTAGCTGGCAACTGACATGTATGCAACTCGAAAAGCCATTTGTCAGGACCGAGGAATGTGCATTCGTTATGCCCACTCGGGCTATATCAAACAATATATTCTATTAAATGTTTGTGCCACTATTTCTATTTAAGTTACATATAGTAAACTAACAGAAATATAATTTTAGCCTTAACATTTCTTCAGAAGGTCTAAAGAAGTGAAAAATTAAAAAACATTAACATTTGGATCCAAGGGGAGGGGGGGTGGAGGATTTTGTCGCATAAAGTTCAAAAAAATCATTAAAAATGATCGATTTTTTCCACAGTTTTTTCACTGATTTTCTAAATATTCCAACTGACAGACCCACCTCACCCTTCCTTAAACATCCCCCAACTAAAAAAAAATATATAGGATAAATCAGGTGGGGTGTGGGCGATTCCGAAGCCCTTGCAAGAAGATGGAAGATTCACAGCTCAGTTGGTCAAATTGGCAAATATGCGGCTATAACTTTCATTTTTTTGGGCTGATCTTTACAAATTTAAAGTTAAATATACCTATACTTCTATGTCCTTCAATATTTCCATATTTTATCTAAAGGGGTAGAAATTACTTCTTGTCAAAGTTTGAAAAAAATTATAATCTATGAAATATAAATTTACGCTTTTGTAAATAAATCAGTAAAAATATGACATTTATAAAAACTAAATTTATTTAAAGAAAAATTTACATGGGGTAGACTACCCTTTACTCAAGGGGCAAAAATTGCAAGTCTTAAGAAAATTTGTAGAGTGGGAAAATAACTTGGGAGGGAGGGGGTGGCCTTTAAACAAACAGAAATAAAATTAATTTTTATATAAAATTCTAAAAGATTTTAATGAGAAAAACAAATGCAATTTTATTCATTAATTTATTTTTATAAATGAATGTGAATTAATGAATATCTATAAGGGGATGTGTGGGTCGAGGGGGATCGAATTATATCTAAAACTACAAACAAAGGAAATATATTCATGAAACGAAGAACGGATTTACCGGCTTGTGGCATGTTTCGACACAGAAACGTAAGATAATTAAAAAAAAAATCATCAGAATTTTTACACTTATAATTAGGGGAGGCGAGTGGAGAAACTGCTTAAGAAAATCAGACACTCAGACATTGAAAAAGAAAATTCCACCCCAAAGATCTCACTTATTACTAGGCCACTGACGAGAGATAAAAGTTTAGGAATTTATATTTTCAATTGTTTAATAATAATTGCTTATTAAATATTATAGGAGAATATAAATTCTCTGTTAGAGGGGTGGAGAGTGAGGAGGGAGGGAAAGAAATCATTGCTTAAATGTAAAAAATTTATTAAAAAAATAATTTTCTATTTTAATTTTCATTTTTAAAGAAAAAAATTATTTTATCTATTAGAAGGGGTGATTCACACCCTTTCTCACCCTCCCTCTGGGGTACACCAATTCATCATAGAGTTATATTTAAAAAATTGGATAATTTTATCAGTATATTATAAGAGAAAAAAATAAAATACCAAATTACTTTAATTCGTTATGCAAATGAGATGTGAAAATATTCATTACCTTAATAATAAGATGACCAGGTGGGGGGTTTGGTGGATCAATGTCTTATTTGCACAAATCACAACACAATATAAAATATACTAAACACACACGCGCGCGCGAGAGAGAGAGAGAGAGTGGAGCTGAACCGAATGACTCATGGCTCGACTCAAATACATCTAAAAGACGCCTGACAGGTAGGCAGCAAGCAAGCAAGCAGGCTCTAGTAAGTAGCATTGCTTTCTGCGCGACCAAGAATAAAAATTATCAAATAAGTTCCCTATTTAAAAAAAATTCTATTCACTTGCAAACTAACGGGGTTTTATTCCGTTGGGAATAAAATCGAAATTAAATAACTATTAAAAGACTCACTTCAGTTATCCACCATTAAAACTCACCCCCAATTAAATAAACTACTTCCTCTTTAAAATTACTTTAAAGAATATTAGTTTGCCCTTAAGAATAAAGAAAAAAAAAAAAAAAAAATTTGACACATTCAATTATTTCATCCTTTTTGTTTTAACATAAATACAGTGTCATAAATACATATGTCAAATATATATATTTTTACTTTCTCTTACCTATGTATATATTAATATATATATAGAGAGAAAGTATTGGATTCATGTCAAAAATTCGATGTCGAGATTTTGTTCACGTTTTGAGGTCCTCTGAATCCAAAAAGTGGTTTTCGCGACATGGTCTGTCTGTGTGTGTGTGGGTGGGTGTGTGTGTGTTCAATTTTAAGCATGAAGGAATTGAGCTATGAGGCTGAAATTTTATATTTAAGTTAAACACCCCCGGGACCGGAAAAATAAGCTTATAATCAAAATCGGCCAAAGAGTACTAGTACTTTACTGATGTACTTTTTCAGTTTTTTTCGATTTTCTCAAAATTTGCTCCAACGATTTTTTTTAAATTCAAAAATCAATTATTTTTTAGATTCTGTTTAAAATGTATATTCTCATTTTGTGATTGAAATCTTCTGAAGACCACTTTACTCTTGTATTTCATAGGGAAGATATGAGAAATGGTTGCCATGGTAACAAAATATAAATATTTTCCCATACTTATAAATTTTACATCTGAATTCATGTTTCGTACTGTCGGGAACTAAATATATGTCGACACAAAAAATCTGGTGTGACAAGCACAGTACACAACTTTCGATTACCGAAGGTAAGAGAAAGTTGTGTGCTGTGCCAGTCACACCAGATTTTTTAAATTCTTTTTAAAGTACAGTAGCCTGCATAGTATTTATTTATACTGATAAAAAAAATATTTTTATATGTAATATGAAAAAATAAAATAATAAATATTTCTTCCTTTGATCTTAATTAACACACGTGACTCTCTCTCTCTCTCTCTCTCTCCCCCCCCCCCATTTTCATTCAACCGAAAGCAAGGACAAATATTTCATTTATTATGCTTTACTGGTCGAGCGTAAAGATTTCGTTTAAAAAATAAACCAAACACACCCAATATATATATATATATATATATATATATATATATATATATATATATATATATATATATATATATCATTGGTATAAAGCTTTATCGAATTTTTGCCATCAAATAGTAGCGATATTACATTTTCTCCCCACTCCTTTATTCCATCTCTCTCTCTTTTCTCGATTGCTCAGAACTTTCAAGTTAAATCAATTTCAAACCATTAGTTATTTTAATAAATATATTTTGTTTTTTATTTCTCTTACCTATTATATATGTAATATATATAGAGAAAATATTGAATCATGTCAAAAATTCGATGTCGAGATTTTGATGGATCTTCACGTTTTGAGGTCCCCTGAATCCAAAAAGTGGTTTTGCGACATGGTCTGTCTGTGTGTGGGTGGGTGTGTGTTTGTGTCTGTGTTCAATTTTAAGCATGAAGGAATTGAGCTACGAGGTTGAAATTCTATATTTAAATTAAACACCCCCGGGACCGGAAAAATAAGCTTTTAATCAAAATCGGCCAAAGAGTACTAGTACTTTACTGATGTACTTTTTCAGTTTTTTTCGATTTTCTCAAAATTTGCTCCAACGATTTTTTTAAATTCAAAAATCAATTATTTTTAGATGCTCTTTAAAATGTATATTCTCATTTTGCGATTGAAATCTTCTGAAGACCACTTTACTCTTGTATTTCATAGGAAAGATAGGAGAAATGGTTGCCATGGTAACAAAATATAAATATTTTCCCATACTTATAAATTTTACATCTGAATTCATATGTTCCGTACTGTCGGGAACTAAATATATGTCGACACAAAAATCTGTGACAAGCACAGAACACAACTTTCGATTACCGAAGGTAAGAGAAAGTTGTGTGCTTCCCAGTCACACCAGATTTTTTTTATGATAAATATATTTTTGACCTTTCTGGTTTTTGCCATTTATAATTGATATCTAAAAATTTATTAAAGGTCCAGTTAATTATGCACTTTTAATATTATTGGTGCATCGACTATGAATAATATAAAATCGATATCAAATTGTTTTAAAAATTGATGATGAAAGTAAGAAGTTTAAAGAAAAGACTTTAATGAAGAGGCTAGAGATAAGCAGGGTGAAGTCAACTTTTCTTTTAAGAGAAAAATAAAATAAATACAGTAATGGTCTTCTTTTGTCTAACCTCCGTTTAAAGGAGAACACATTCTACGTTTGTTACTTTCTCTTACCTATATATGAATATATATAGAGAGAAACTATTGGATTCATGTCAAAAATTCAATGTCGAGATTTTGATGGATATACACGTTTTGAAATTTCACTGATATACTTTTTAAAGAGCATCAAAAAAAATAGTTGATTTATGAATTTTAATCAAAATCGTTTGAACGAATTTTAAGAAAATCGAAAAAAAAAAAAAACATCAGTAAAGTACTAGTACTTTTTGGTCGAAGCTTATTTTCATCCCTTGGGGGGGGGGGGGGGGGCGGAGGGGCCTAACTCATGTATAAAATTTCAACCTCCTAGTTCTTTCCGTTCCTGAGATATTTTGTTCATACACAAACAGACACACACATAGACCAATTTGCGGGATCACCTTTTTACTTTCTCTTACCTCTATATATGTTAATATATTGAGAGTAGTATAAAGTATTGGATTCATGTCATAAATTCGATGTCGTGATTTTGATGGATATACACGTTTTGAGGTCCCCTGAAACCAAAAAAGTGGTTTTCGCGACATGTCTGTCTGTCTGGGTTCAATTTAAACCATGAAGGAATTGAGCTAGGCGGTTGAAATTTTATAATTAAGTGCACGTAAATTGACAAATTGGTCTTAGGAATCAGTGGAAGCATACTTATTTCTAAAAAATCTTTAGTTCTCTCCAAAAATTTTTTTCTGGTTTTATTACTGGTTAAAACTACTGGAATATTTTAGGGAAATAATTAACTTTAATTAATTCGTGAAATTTGGTGTAGGGGGGTTCCAGTGATTCCAGTGCCCCAAAAAAGTTAGTTACGCGCCTGAATATATCCGTGTTTTAGAAAAATATGCAGCTTAGAAGATACGTCAATAGCTTTAAGTTTTTTTGAACCTGCATCAACTAAAGATCCAGCCACAAAGACATAATATGATTAATATACGACAAATAAATAAGACTACATTGGTGTAAATTCAAAATATTATTTTGTAGACGAAATAACGAAAGTGTGAGTAAAGCCTTTGTCTCGGGAACACAAGTGTAGGAGTAGATTTTATGGTACATGAAATGAATCGTGAAATCGCTATTTAAACCCAAAAACAATAAATATATTATTACTAGACTAATACTAGGCTATTAAATATAGTCAATAACAGGTATTTTAATTTTTCGTTTGCTTTTCTAATTTGACTTATGTATGACGCAATCAAAACGATGTTTATAATTAGTACATAAAATGGCGATTAGAGGTTATGTTATCTTTTATATGGGTATAGAAATATTTTTCCTATGAGATTTAAAAATAAATCGCCACCCCTGTATTATAGTATATAATATTTTATCAAGTTTTTATCGGCTTTGTTTTCACTTCCTAAGAAATCTTATATTTCTAATATTGAATTTTCTCACGAAAGTTTTATTATTTACAACTTGTTGTATACCTAAATATATTTAATGGAAAATTATTTAATAATTAAATTAATGATGTGATCATCGCGTGACTTTATCCAAGATTCCCTGCAAAAATAAAATTATAATTAAAGCATACGAATATTAATTAAAATAATATTTTTTCTAGAAATCCTGTTTTTCAATTATTAAAAAACAGTAGGGTTAATTCCAGACTGAGGGCCGAGGGGAGGGGTCGAGGAACCGCCTTGCTCTCGAAATTTTTTCTATATTTTTGTTTGAGAAAATATGTAGAGAAGGCTCAATAATGTCCGGTTCTCTTTTAGATTAAAATTTTTTTTTTTCATACTGTGCCCTAAAAGTATTTGTCATTTTATAGAATTCCCGGATATTATATACAATGTCCATAGGCGCCGGAACTGGGGGGGGGGAGGCAATGTTACATTGCCCCCCTGACATCCTATAGGAAGGGGGGGGCAGAGGGGGGCAATATGTCTTCTTTTATTTCATTTATTTTTAAAAATGATATATTTTTACTTTTGAAAAATAAAATCTTCTAAATTAAAAAAAAAAATCAAAAGAGTAAGAAATTCATTTTTTTCCAAATTTTTTCCAAATATTTTTGATAAAATCACTACCAAATTTTTTAAAATTTTAATTTTATTAAAATTGAGATTTTATTTAAAATTTTTAAAGTTTTATAGTAGATATGTTTTTGTTTTATACTATTTGAATATATTAAATTATTTTAATTTTCTAAAAAAAAATTTTTTGCCCCCCCCCCCCCCCCTGATTCAAATTCGTTACGGCGCCCCTGACAATGCAAAGTAAAAAATAATTTTCATGCGGTAACTCACCCCAATAAAATTCTAAGTGGAACCTAATGAAAAAATCCCTACAATATTCTGCAAGGGATTCGATGGGTTCCTAAGTTATCCAGTGTTATTATTATCTGTTTATGAGAGCTTCGAAACCTTCAAAAATTAATTCCGCCCCAGTAATAAGAAATTTTAGAATGACATTAAAATGTTTCTATCCTACTATACTATTTGCTAAATTTTGAATATAAATTTTAACTCAAACGGAATGCACTTATTTTTTAGTAAAAGTATTAAAAAACATTAATATCTTTATGCATTATAGGGGATGGGGCATTAACCCCCCTGGTTAATCCCTTCATAAGTGACTTAAGAAAAGATTTGGATACCAAATGGCTTAAATAAGAATGCCTGGACCCCCAATATGTATATTATTAATTAATAACGGTTATCGTATAAAGTCTTATATGGCCCGAGTTACCGAAAAGACTGTGAATGTGTGTGTGAGTGTGAATGAGTAAGTGTTAAAAAAAAAAAAGATAAAAAATAAAAAACTAATTTTTTTTCAATGACTCCTACACTCCCCCCCTCCCCCTTTCAACAGCTTATATTCTCCCTCTGCCCTTAGTGAAATACAAAATATTTAATTTCATATTCAAAAGAATCGTTTTTTGCAGTCAAATTATTTGTTTCTATCAATTTTTTTTTCAACGATAAAATGCATATTAATTACCTTTGATAAGACTCTCAAGAGGGTGTGTCGGCTGACGGAGTGGTCAGGGTGGGTTACACTATATTAATTATTCACTTTGATTCACTTTAAACACAAAAAAAAGAGCAGCGCCTGCAGCCCGGCAACGCTCTCGACTGAACGAGACTTGTCTCTCTCTCTCTCTTCTGTATAGGAATAAATAGATGGACATAGCAATTCCCTTTTTATTAAAAGTAAAAAAATACCTTTTGCTCTAATCTAACTATATTTAGAGATGGAAAAGAATGTCAACAAGTGATTTGGAATATTCCAAGCCTTTCTTAAATAATCAACCCTTCATCCCCCCTAATCAAAATAATAATCAACCCTATTTTTTGAATGTTTTCTATTTATTTGGCTTCGATTTAGGTAAAATAAATTTAAAAAACATTTTTTTTCATTTTGCAACCCCTAATATAATCTTTTTTTTTTAACACACTTTTTTCTCATTCACACTCACTTACACACAGTCTTTTCGGCAACTTAGGCCATTTAAGACTTTAAAAGATACTCGAATGTTTAATATATTGTATCTATTAGGGGTCCAGGCATTCTTATTTAAGCCATTGGTATCCAAATGGCTTAAATAAAATCATCGGAATGCCTGGGGTCCGAACCCGTGACTTTTGGTAGCACGCTAACCTCTACACCAAGCCGCGAGGGCACTATATAAATTTATATAAAAATATTTTTTTTATTTATTCATATTTATTATTTTAATTTTTACCCTGAATAAAAAAAAAAAAAAAAAAAAATATTTTAATTAAAAACTCAGTCCCAGAATCTTCTAAATATTATTATTATTTTATTTATAAAACTAGCAATTATTTGGAAAATTGATCTTGGTGGCCAATATTCGCGCCTCCCCTTAACTAGTCCGCGCCTCCCTATGAAGGCGCGCCTCACAGTTTGGAAAACGCTGCACTAGAAGCAAAACGAAAATTAGGCCTAGTTTTTAAAATTCTGCTAGACAAGTGATCAAAATCAAGAACCAAATATAGAATGATTTTATTAAATAGGCATATAGAAAATTTTCTTGTTTATATTCGTTAATTATAATATCAAATAAATAATATTAGTTTAAGGTAGAGAGAGTAGGTTAGTTAATTAAAGGGAAACAAATAGTGCAGCTTTAGGAGTGAGGGGGAGTATTATATTAATAAATAACCAAACATCCATTAAATAACAAATATTTGTTATCTAATGAAATAACTATGCATAAAGACAACCACTAAGAAATCTTATTTCGTATTTATTATAAAGAAAAGAGGTTGAATCATATTAATTTAATTAACATTATAAATTGTTCCATTCAAGCAAAAGTTAAACCGACTGGCTTTAGAAGAATGAACTGTCGTAGTTAATTATATATAAGTCAAAAGACAACAACAGAAAAGTCCAGTTGAAACGGAGTTTAAAACTTTGGTAGGAGAGAGAGAGAAAGAGAGCTTCTCTAAGCCATAGGGCGGATAACTCTGATGCGGTTTAAGGGCCACAGAATGTTTTCAAATACGTTGCACATTTTTTTTATAAAAGTGACATTAAAACAAAGGGACGTAGGAGTTGAAAAGGAGGAAGAGTAAATGTAGGCTTAAAAATTCACATTTTCTACTTAAAAAAAAAAAAAAAAAATCCGTGATTAAGTATCATTCTTATAACAAATCGGAGATTTAAGTATTAATATCCCACACATAATCATCTTAGGCCTTAAATTTTTAATATCATACTTAGGCCTATATATAGGTATATAAAAAAATGTTAAATAAAAATATAGAATGTGAATAAATAAAGATTTTTAACTTTGTAAAGAGCATGTTAAATTTGATCTCATAATTAAAAACTAGCGTATTTTTTTTTTCTTTTTGGAGTTGATTTACTTACTATTCGAAGAATTTTTTTTTTTTTTTTGTCGAAATCATTTGAATAAGTCAATTAAATATATGGGATATTTCAAAAGGGCCCTTTCTCTTAAGGCGCATTCTGTACTTGTTTGCCAGAATATAAATACAAATCAAATTTTTAAGTATTAATTTTTAAAATTTATTTTAAAAATAAATTTTTTGCGAAAAAAAGGTATTTTTTTAAATCTCGGGGGGGGGGGTAATTACCCCCTTTACCCCCCCCCCCCCCCCCCCCCGTATCCGCCCTTGTGTACGTACCATACAAGGATCTCTTAGTACTAAAAATAAATAATAATAAAATATATTAAAAAATGAAATATTCATCAACATCAATGAGTGCAATAACCAATAATGCAAAACGCCTAGCTTATATCAGCCAGCATAACAACTCTGCATTCGTTTAATCGCTCAACCTAGGCGCAACGTCTAATGTCTTCGTGCCGAATATGTAGTATACAGTGAGGGATAATATTAAGTCCCACTCATGTATTTTCTACTTGTGATTATTTCATTGTTTTTATATAAAAAAAATGAAAATCTTTATTGGAAATTTTCTAGGTTTGAACCATGAAAGTTTCCATTAAAAAATATATAATATTTTTTTTTAAACAATGAAATAATCACATGTAGAAAACGCATGGGTGGGACTTAATATTGTCCCTCATTGTACACCACTGCACCAAGTCCCGAGGGTACTAGATGAGAACTTTGACCGGCCATATCTCTGTAAAAAATTGGTCTACAAATTCATTTTATGTACATCAAGTTTTAGCAAATATAATGCTCTACAACTTTGCATAGAACTATAGTGGACAAAATATGCTTAGTTTACGAAATATATGCGAAAAATTGAAAAAAGTCCAAAATTTTTGAGGTTTTGGAAATCTTGACTATCCGGTATGGAAGAAATTTTCAAATAGGTTTGCTAATTTCTGAACTTAGCCCCTATATACAAACTCAGAGTTTCTTTATATAATAGTATAGAACAGGGGTGTCAAACTCGCGGCCCACGGGCCGCGTAAGACCCGAGATGAGCATTTTTGCGGCCCAGTCAATAGAGAATTCTTGAAAATCCGCGCAAGGCGGCAAAAATATCGTTTCCCCCCCTCCCCAAAAAAAAGGTAAAATGAATGTCAGGGAAGGGGTAAAAAATGATTACTGATTAGGACTATATATAAAATTATAATAGATACGGTATATGAAATTAAATTTCTTAGGAGGTTGTTTTGTCGGCTGGAACGGAGCATATAACGATCCTTGGCAAGGCAAGGCTGGCAGCCGAGCGGAGCCCACCTTCTTATAAGCATGCGCATTTTAGAGAACGTTTGGTCACACGCATGCGCACCTGCTCAGAGAGGGGAGGGTCACGTGACCCTGGGACCGTCTGCCCCCGACCGACCGTCCGAGGAGCTTTGGCCGCCGCTACCGCCGCTTTGCAGTATGGCAGCCGACCTCGCCGCAATCACACTCTTACTTACACACGCCTCGACATGTTGTTGTTGTTATTGTTATTGTCACTCTCGTGGTTTCCGTTGTCAAAACGACAACAACACTCATATATGGTATTGAGTTAATTAATAATAAATAAGACATTCGCGTTTCGTATAACTTAACCGCAGAATAAGTGCGATGCCAATTGCCCCGGGACGTGGTGGTCGTCGCTCTCGGTCAGCCCACACCCACAATCATTCGCAGACAAGAATTTAGCTTAAACCCTCAGTGTATTTTTTTTTCTTTATTTTCCTCTTTTTTCTTTTTTTTTTTTTTTAATTTTTGTTTTCCATAATGTTTGTGCAAAAATCCGGTGATTTTAAGTGTATTTTAGTGAGACACGAATAAAATAAATATGTGTGTGTTCTCTTTAATTTAATTAATCAAGCACCACATAACAGGCAAGTATTTTATATTAAAATATTTTTAGTAAACTAAGAGAAAACACCTGCATGCTGCTAGCCGACCAGGGGGCTTCTATCCCGTCTATTGATTGTTCTGTACCCCAATTTTTAGATCCTCCCTTTGATTTTGTTCTTAATTATATTTATTTTATACGATTACATCTGTATATAAAACATCATCAGATAAGCAAACAAAGTGACATTACAACCAAATATTAGAAATTACATGACTTTCTGACAATGAAAAGATTTTGACCTAATTTTTTCAACGTTGACTTTCTAACATATTTTTGCGAATTTTAACACTGGAACGAAATTATATGTTAATTTTAAGACTTAAATATAATAAATTAGATTAAATAAATTTTCCCAGGTATATGATTTGTTAATTTTTATGAATAAATTATTCTGTTTTAAAAAAACAAATTGGGCTATTAAATAAATCTTATGATTTTAAAACAATTCTAATACTTTATGATCCTTTGAGAAGCCAAAATGATTAAACAACGCCTTTTGTGAATAATTCAAAATTTGAAATAGACGATAGAATCGTTGGGAAGGTGAGGTCGGGCAATCTAAATCCCCAAATGAGGATAAATTTAAAGGGAAATTTTTCTAATCAAAAATATCTAAATTATTTCGTTATAAAGTAAAAATATTTTTCATTTTAAATAAAAAAATATATTTTAGAATTTTTGATATAAGCTGATTTTTAAGCTTATTAAATCTAACCTCTATTACATATTGGCATGGGCGGATTCAAGGGAGGGATAAAGCTGGCAATTATCCCCACACCCTCCATACCACAGAGATTCAAAATTTAAAATTTTTCAAATTTCAGAATTAAAATTTTAGTAAGAATGTTACACGCCAAGTTTCTGAACGGATAGGGCTAAAAAAAAATTGCTCATTTAGAAAAGTATCTTACTTGTATTTATTTTGATTAATATTATAGGTCTAATATTTATAAAAATTTGTGAATATTAGTAAAACCTTCCTCCGAAAGATTTTTCCCTCTTGAACCACCCTTGTATATAAATACATGCTTCCTAGCTTTAATTAGAGTGCGAGTTTTTTATAAGTATTTGTATATATTTAAAAAAATCATTTTAAAATCAAATAATATATTGATTATATACAAAATAAGGTAAATAAATTAAATATATTTTCCAAAATAAATTTATAAGGTTATCCCTCCTCCCACCAAGTAGAAATTTATTTTAGTATAGGCCTACTGTAAACAAAACTATAGTGGGTATAGTGTTTATAAACAATGTATGTATGTAACCGCTGTTGTTCTCACTACCCTACTTGAACTCAAGGTCCTTCCTTAACATCTTAACACTTGCAAAGCAACAAGAAAATTGGCAATAAACTTGCCCGCCCTAAGCGTGCTTTATTTATAAAATCAAAATTTAAAGAGATTTTTTTAGCTCTTCCGAATCTATAAAGCTAAAAAAAGTTTTATTTATTTAATTAGAAGCCAATACAATATTGCTCAATGCAGAAAACGAACCCCTGACCCTAATATCATGAAGCAAGCGACAGGGGATAAAGATAACGACTAATTTACTATAGCTTCATTATTTATATTATTCACTGGGTGGCTGAGTTGCACTCTGCTAAATCCTCTAGAATCCTACCGGTGCTTTTACTTAATAGGAATTTTGTGAATTATTTAAAGCTTTATCCGTTTTTTTTGCCCTTTCAATCAATTTGAATTTATTTTCGAATCAGATGAAATATTAATTTACAAAAATGGGTATATAGACTAATAACAAATCTGAAATGTTTTAAAACAAAACGGGGGCTTAGTTTCTATTAACCATTATTATTTTAATATAATAATATTCGTTCCAAATATATAGATTCGTTATTTTTTATTCAGCTATAAAAGATAATTTCAACCCTAAAATCCCATTTAAGGGTGAAATTTTAAATAAGCCTACTAATATGAACTTGAAAAAGGAAAGTTTTATAAAAACTCTCAGATTTTGATTAAAAACAATACTTTAAACCTAATGCAAATTAGATAAACTTTAGGATGTACTAATTGAATAATGGGATTCACGTTTTGTATTTTAAGATTCTTTTGAACATTTAAATTTACCAAATTGAATTATTTATATTTTATTACTTTGAGAGAAAATTAAATTAATGAATTAAGTGAAAGTGGCGTTATTTTTTTATTTTATTTTCTCTTCACTTATGAGTAAAAAAAAAGAATTTTCAATTTTAATGAATTCGTTAAAATTAAAAAAAAAAAAAAATAAAAAAATATCTAGTCGACTTTTATTTTCGTGAATACCGTATTTGTCGGGTAGGCAAATTAAAAACAGATAGACTTGAGATAAATATCAAAGTGGCGCCAGGTATTGATGGGGGACGGAATAAGACTGGCATAAAAGATGTGCAAGAAATGCTAGTCTTATTGTTAGCTGTTTGAGTTCAGAACCCCAGAGTGTTCTAGTAGACAAAATTACTATTCTGTTCAGTTGCTAAGAAGGATAAAACAGACCAAACAGAACGAAATCGGTCAAAGAGTACTACTATACTGATGTACTTTTTCAGTTTTTTTCGATTTTCTCAAAATTCGTTTCACGATTTTAATTAAAATTTATAAATCAATTATTTTTTAGATGCTCTTTAAAATGTATATTCTCATTTTACTCTTGTACTTCATAGGAAAACTAGGAGAAATGGTAACAGAAGAAGGAGAAGAAATGAGAGATGCAGCTGTTTTTTCTTTTCTTTATTTATTCAAATCACACAGCTAACTTTTCGGTTCCATGCTTGAACCATTTTCAGAATTGGCGAAAAGTCATTCTGAAGGTGCCATAGTGAATTTTATACATTGTTAAAGAAATTCTTATATACAGAGTATGCGATGACCAGGTACAGTGAGCCCCACAATTAAGTCCCCGCCTGATAGCTTTATCCTTAAGTATATGGTATAGTATATGGTGTATAGTGAAGTAATTTTAATGACCGAAAAGATAAAACGTAAGATCTGGTATAGATTCATTTATGTACAGTGAGCGCCACAATTAGTTCCCACCTGATATCTTTATTCTTAAGTATATGGTGAAATAATTTTAAATTTGAAAAGGTAAAACAAAATCATTTCACCATTTACCGTATATTTAAGACTAAAGCTATCAGGTGGGGACTTAATTGTGGCGCTCTGTACATAAATGAAGCGTCAACTGTGGGAATTGAATAAATAAAGAAAAGAAAAAACCTTAGCTTCATCTCTCATTTCTTCTCCCTCTTTTATTAAGAATATATATTTATTTTCCATGTTTATAAATTTTACATCTTTAATTTTATTAGGCCTATATCGGCGGAAACTAGATATATATCGACACACGCAAAATCTGGTGTGACAAGCACAGAACACTACTTTCAATTTCCAAAGGTAATAGAAAGCTGTGTGCGACCAGTCACACCAGAATTTTGCTTCAACAAAGGGAGTTTTGACAGAATGGGAACGATTTGTAAGCCTACTTTTACTTTAGAAATGATTTTAAATTTTATTGGAAGAAAAATATAGAAGGGACAGACATGTAAAGAACAGAAGGACTGGCAGTCCCAGCTCGGGTAGCTCGTGGTTGCCATCCACGTAGCCACAAGACGTGTGCCCCTGAGCAAAAATGTTATTGGATGAATAAAAGAGTGAAAACAATTGCTAAACATCCATTCTTATTAACAGTCCATCAAATTTTTTTATTCATCTGTGAATAGGTTAAAGAAATATAATTTTCCCATTTACAGGTGTCACAGTGAATCTATATATATTTATAAAATTACCCATCAAGTAGCACTATAATTTAAGGAAATTCAAAAAGTGAAATTAACCAAATAATTTGACTTCTGAACGACTCGAATGACAAATGAGTTCAATTATAAACGTCATTAGTTTTATCAAAATAATTTTATTTACGAAAATGAAGAAAAAACATTTTTTTTTCCAACTTCAATGGACATTTTGAATTTTTTTTTTTTTAATTGCAAATAGCAACTTTTTTTTCTCTCGCTATAGCACTCAAAGTTCGGGTTAACGATTTTAATTAAAATTCATAAATTAATTATTATTTAGATGCTCTTTCAAATATATATACTCATTTTGAGCTCAAAATTATTTGAAGGCCACTTTAATCTTGGACTTCCTAGGAAAGATAGGAGAAATGGTTGTCATGGTAACAAAATAAAAATATTTTCCCAATATAAATTTGACATTGCCCTCGGGCTTGGCGTAGTTGGTAGCGCGCATGAGGCATGTATACCAAGGGTCGAGGGTTCGGATTCCAGTCAGTCCGATTTTATTTAAGCCATTTGGATACCAAATACCAGTACACAACTTTCTTTTACCAGAGAGAAAGTTGTGTGCTGTGCGACCAGTCACACCAGATTTTTTGATACGTCTTTCTGTCTGTTATTATTATACAGAATGTCATTGAGTAGGTCTTTTTACTTTCTCTTACCTATGTATATATGTAATATATATATAGAGAGAAAGTATTGGATTCATGTCAAAAATTCGATGTCGAGATTTTGATGGATCTTCACGTTTTGAGGTCCCCTGAATCCAAAAAAGTGGTTTTCGCGACATGGTCTGTCTGTGTGTGTGTGTGTGGGTGGGTGTGTGGGTGGGTGTGTGTGTGGGTGGGTGTGTGTGTGTGTGTTCAATTTTAAGCATGAAGGAATTGAGCTAGGAGGTTGAAATTTTATATTTAAGTTAAACACCCCCCGGGACCGGAAAAATAAGCTTTTAATCAAAATCGGCCAAAGAGTACTAGTACTTTACTGATGTACTTTTTCAGTTTTTTTCGATTTTCTCAAAATTCGCTCTAACGATTTTGATTAAAATTCAAAAATCAATTATTTTTTAGATGCTCTTTCAAATGTATATTCTCGTTTTGCCCTCAAAATTGTTTGAAGCACACTTTACTCTTGTGTTTCATAGGAAAGATAGGAGAAATGGTTGCCATGGTTACAAAATATAAATATTTTCCCATACTTATAAATTTTACATCTGAATTCAAATATTCCTTACTGCCGGGAACTAAATCTATGTCGACACAAAAAATCTGGTGTGACAAGCACAGTACACAACTTTCGATTACCGAAGGTAAGAGAAAGTTGTGTGCTATGCCAGTCACACCAGATTTCATGGTGATAAAAAAAAGTAAATGTGAATAATGTGGCATTTAACTGCCACTTATTAACTTAATTAAATTTAATTATCAAACAAAAATATCTAATTTTAAATGTAACTATGCCAGAGAAAATTTTTTGAGAAAAAAAATTTAGGTGTAGAAAAAATAAACACCCCATTGGGCGGTGGTGGAGGAGGGATAAAAAGCAAAACCATAATTTTATGAAGTTTTTTTATCCAAAAAAGATATAGTTGGAATTTTTTAAATTATT
>JAKCPI010026449.1:0-19642 GCA_023213315.1 Euborellia annulipes | reverse complement strand
TGAATTTACGGTTAGAAAGAATGATTTTTTAGCTAAAGATTTCACCATTTAACACACTTTTTTTCATTCACAGTCACATTCACACAGTCTTTTCCGCAACTTAGGCCATATAAGACTTTTTTCTGCCCCCCCCCCCCGAAAAAATTTCTATATACGGCCCTGTCTAGGATGTTGATGGATATACTCGTTTTTTAAAGGCCCTCTGTGTGTTCAAATCCATTTCGACATAAAAAAAAATCTGGTAAACAGGTAGGCCTACAGAATGCAACTTGTGGCCAGTCACACCAGATTATTACCCCCCCCCCCCCCTCTCTTCCCGAATAACTCAGATTCTGCCCTTGGCCTTATTCTTGGTGAATCGCCCCCCTTCGCTATACTTCTTAGGACTATTTACGGAACTGCTAGATATTATTTTTTATAATTATTTTGTTTAATTTATAGTCGGGCCATTCCGGCTATTCCAGGTTATAAAAATGTGAGATATCTTCCCTGTTCCAGCTCTTCACTATAAGTTCACCGCTTTATAATTTACCGCTCTTCATACATATCTTCATAAAAGCGGCTTCAATATAATATAAAAAAATATTTTTTTGGTCATCTCTAATTTCAGATTGTCTTTTCCTTTGACAAACAAATCTTTTGTATTTGTACAAAAATTAGATTTTGGGATTTCGAGTTGAAGATAAAGAAAAAAAAAAAATACCCTAGATAAGATGAACTATTCTCCCCAATGATATTTGTTTCTTTAAGCATTATCTCCTGAACCAAATAAGATTTCGAGGACAAATTTGACATACAAGATTTGTTGGGTGAAGGGATAAAAAGATTTAAGTCAAAGTTGGTCCAGCGGGGATGAGGATTTATCTTCTTCATTGTTTTTTTTTTTCTCTCTCTCGCTCTCTCTTTTACTTTTTTTTCTTGATTATTTTGCAAACAAATGGAGGAGAAGATGAGAGAGAGAGAGTGAGAGAGAGAGAGAGAGAGAGAGAGAGAGAGATCTAAATAAGAAAATATTTATTTTTTTTTTTTTCGAATTTTCAAAAACTTTTCTTCACAACTTTTTACTTTTTTTTATTTTATTAAAATTTATTGTCCTTTACTGGGTTAAATCTTCATTCAATTTACATTTTTATCTTAATTCTTTGATTATTTAAAAGTACAAGATTTTTTCCTTTTTACTTTCTCTTACCTCTATGTATGCTAATATATAGAGAGAGAAAGTATTGGATTCTTTGTGGGTGTTCAATTTTAAGCATGAAGGAATTGAGCTAGGAGGTTGAAATTTTATATTTAAGTTAAACACCCCCCGGGAGCGTGAAAATAAGCTTTTAATCAAAATCGACCAAAAAGTTCGTACTTGTACTTTACTGATGTACTTTTTCAGTTTTTTTCGATTTTCTCAAAATTCGCAAACAACGATTTTTTTTTTAAACTCATAAATCAATTATTTTTTAGATGCTCTTTAAAATGTATCTCATTTTGCCATTGAAATCTTTTGAAGACCCCTTTACTTTTGTACTTCATAGGAAGGATAGGAGAAATGGTTGTCATGCTAACAAAATATAAATATTTTCCCATACTTATAATTGAATTCTAATATAATCGGCGGAAACTAAACACGAAAAATCTGGTGTGACAAGCACATAACACAACTTTCGTTTACCGAAGGTAAAAGAAAGTTGTGTGCTCTGCGCCAGTCACACCAGATTTTTCTTAATGTTGATTTATTTCGAATTCTAAATTCGTTTGCCGATAATGTCGACATGTATCTTATCTTTTAGTGTACTATTAAACGAGCAATGTAGGTGCGACTCTAACGATATTTTTCAAATTTTAAATATATAGTCTACTATTTCCTGTACGAATATGAAATGACACTTGGTATCGTCATCGGCATGCCTCGGATATTAGTACTTTATTCATGTAGCTTTTTAGTTTTTCCCTCTTACCTTAAACGATTTTTTTTTTTTCAAATTTTGATTTGCGGTATAGAAAACAAACTACGTATGGGAAACTTCGAGTACTAGTACTTTACTGATATAATTTTTAATTTTCTTTTTTATTTAAAGCTGAAGCGCGGTCTGCGCAAGAGAACAAACAATACAAAAAATTTTTAGAATTTATAATACAAGACAGAGACACTTTCTCAGGATGTAAATATTAATATAATCTTAATCTTCTGCAGGCGTTACACGATCATTAATAGTGACACCACGTCTTGATAATAACATTAATAATGATCGTGTAAGTTGACAAAATTGGGAATGAGAAACAGTAATGACGAAAATCCGAATTGTGTTGATATTCTTTTAGGGGCCATTCATTAATTACGTAAGGGTCTTGAGGGGGGAGGGGGTTAAGAAAATCTCTACATGTCCTTATGTAGGGGGGAGGGTCGTAAAACTTATTCTTACGTAATACTTTTTGAATCAAAATTCAATACAAAGAATCTAATTTCATTTTGGATTCCCAATAGTTTTCTTTATTTTATAGTGTGCAATGTAATTTAAATTCTATTTTAATAATTATTATTGCCTATTGAAAAAAACATTTTATTATTTAGAAGAACGAGATAAAGTCTTACGTAAGAAAGGGGAGGGGGTTCGAGAAATCTTATGTATACTTACATGGGGGTAGGGGGGAGGTCAAAAATGACTAAAATTGTCCTTACATAATTAATGAATGGCCCCTTATCACTATTCAAAAATTAGATAATGTCATTATTAATGATTGTGTAGGATATTATAAATTTATAAAATGACAGAATACTGAAATTGACCGACTTTAAGGCTGAGTCTATAGCGCACCGAAGCGTCAGTTTAAATCATTAACTCTTTGTTACAAACCCTTATGAAAAAAAACTTTCTGAAATTAAAATGTTTTGTAAAATACTCTTTTTAACAACTCGACTGTCTTCGTCGAATCTTTTTTTATTAAGCATACATTTAATATTTTTTTTAGCGTACAATCAACCTAGTTTAAAGGAGTTAGTTTGTCAAGGGATGTGTTCACACTCATTTGTAAATTTGTATTGTCGTTTGTTGACCAAGCCAGCATAAACTTGTGATTCTAAGCAGTTTGTTAATAAATTTATTTAACTTATTTATTTATTTACAAAACCATACCAACAAGCAAATATTTAAAGCGTAAAAGATGAAGTCAAGAATCCTCATGTTGTTGATGTTATTTATCCTATAAAAAAAAAAATATTTTCATTCCAAATTACGTAAATTGTTTCCTCCAAGTTGATCATTTACTCCCTGTCTGCGAGAGGAGTAATTTAACTTTCTTCTTATCAATATACACTTAGTGAGTGTTATATAAAGCGAGTAAAAGCAGAAGGGGAAGATCTATAAGAAGAGAGAAACTCTCACTCTCTGTTAGCTGCTGATGGTTAATCAAACTCAAATTTGGAAATTTAAATAAATGGGCAACAGATGGTCCCAAGAGAGAGACGATAAACTAAAATCAGCATCCACCCTTTTTGTTATCCATACAACAACAACAGCATTGGCTTTTCATTTACTTATTAATAATAACGCAAAATAAGTTGAAATTTTATAACAAATTTGGTCTGTTTAAACGATATTTCAATTTTATTGAGCAATAATAAACATCAAAAGGCAACAATTTTATGTATGTTTTGATAAATACATTTTATAGGTGGGGATTGAACCTTTTATCGCCAAATGATAATTTATTCATATGGATATAAAGGATTTTATGTTATAAATTTCAGGTTATATAGAATAATAAGGGGCTTTTTTTTATTTTTATTCTTTACAATAATAAAAATAGTAAACATTGTTAAAATTAAATTATTTATATCTGCTTTGCATGTTTATCGCTTTTAAATTTTAATTTATTTGTACTTTATAGGCCTATATCTTTTTGTGTCGGGTGATAAAAATAGATAAAGAAAAAGGTGAATAGGCAAATTAATTTCCAAAATCTGAATCACATTTCAGGATGGGGTGTCAAAACCAGCCTACAACAACTAACTCCTAAAAAAAAACTAAACTAAAAAAAAATTATAAAATTTAAACTTCGCATTCCGTGGGGGGGGCTCCCCCTCCTAAATATGCCTGTCTTCTTCAAATTTTACAATAGCATGTAACCTTAAGGGGGTTCAGGAGCGACGTCTAAACGTACTTTAAAAAAACTAGACTATTATAAGGAATTTTTCAATGCGGTTTTTTTTTAATGAATTAAATTTATAAGAGATTATTGGGACATCGAGCTATAATTTTTTTAATGACTTATTAAAAAATTATCGTAATTAATTGTTTTATTATCAAGCAAATACAAAAAAACAAGATGCCCAATAATCTTTAATTTTTTTAAAATTTAGAAATTAATTTATTGTTATTATTAGGGCTCGGATTTATAGGCACTAAAAATCTTTAAAATAGGCAGGCAACTAAGCACTAAAAATTATTAAAATAGGCACTTAAAAAGGCATTTATTGTAAAAATAGGCACTTAAAAAGGCACTTAAAAGGCATTATTTAAGAAATAATATAAAAAAAATTTAAAAAATTGATGTCTTATTTTTGGTAATTTGGTGTGACTGGTCGCATAGCACACTATTTTTTCTTAATTTCGGTAATTTAAAGGCGTATTCTGTACTTGTTTGCCACAATGTAAATACAAATCAAGTTTCTAAGTAGTAATTTTTAAAATTTTACATTAAAATAAATTTTTTTTTGAAAAAAAGTATTTTTTTTTTAAATCTCGGGAGGGGGGGTAATTATCCCCTTGAAGGGTAAAGGGGATAATTACCCCTCCCCGTTTGAAATATTTTCTTGATAATTCAAAAAATTTTAAATTTAGGCTATGTATAGCTCGTAAAAAATTGAAATTGGGTATTTGAACTTAAAATAAGCACTAAAAAAGGCATTATAGATGAAATAGGCACCAAAACCCAGAATCGGCCAAAATAGGCATCATAGGCACTAACAAATGCCTCTTATTTTATTCAGAATTTCATGAAACGTATACATATCATATTGGCCTAAATTTTAAGCCATAAATTAAAAAAAGGCAAATAGGGCGAAATCCGAGCCCTAGTTATTATTAATCACATATTAATTAAGAAAATTATAAAATAAGCTTAGAGGATTTATTTAAAAATTAAATGTCAAATTAGTTCAGCATTCTTGCAATAGATTGCAGGCTAATCTAACAGACGATATAGTATTAGGCTATATCTGGCCTATATTTATTTATTTTTATGCTTTTATAAAAGATACATAATATATAATAACATTTATAAAGTATTTATTGTTAAAAGATCAATGAAAATCAACCAAATGCATTAAATATTATTAGCTACCATTCTGACATCTCTTGGCAAATTTTTGAATTGATTTTTTGGGCATACTTTTTATGACACACTACGCCCTCTTATCGGGAAAAACGAGTAACACCTTCGCTCCCGTTGTCCCTTAATGTTTTATAGCTGTGGAGTTAAATTTTTTTCTATTTTCTTAAATTTTTTCTTGAACATAAGTAAGATTAATTCTATTCTAAAATTTTTTCCTCTCTTTTCTCTATTTATTTAAGTCATACCAACAAACAAACAAAAAAAATACAATTGAAAATTTCTTTCTCTATTTTCTTGTGTCTTATATTTATCAAACTAATCTTAAAGCTTAAGAGAAAACGAGTCTCTCAGTGAAAACTAAATTCTATTTCGTGGGTGGGAGGGTTTAAAGCCGCCGCCGCCCCTAACATTACCAAAGCTCCGGGGTGCCAAATGTTGTCGCAGGGGGGGGTAGATAGTAGATAGATAGATAGAAAAGAGAGAACAAAAACAAAAAAAAAAAAGTTTAACCCGACTTCGGCGGCGGGGAGAAAGTAACTAACTGCCTCTTAATCGCTGTTCAAAGTTTGCGGCAAAAGGGGGAGGGGGAGGGGAGGCTTTGATAACAAGAGGCCCAAGCACCAGCTCGAAATCTAATTAAGTTGCTTTAAAAAAAAAGATCCCCTTACGTCTTTTCGGAAGGCGGGATTAAGGATATACTAACTGTGTGCGGTTTTCAAAAGCAAAAAAAAAAAAACGGTTCAAATTTGAGTTTGATTATCGCATAGATTGATAAGAAACTTTACACGCTTGTATTTAGATTAAGTGTAGAGCTAACTAACTAACTCACAACGGGAACGTTTTGTCATCGCTTTTTCCTGATAACTTTATCATTTAATTAATATTGAATAAATAATAAACGTTCAACAAAAAGAGTTTTGGGTTTGAAATTCTTCTTTGTTATGGGAAAGTCTTGTGTCATTAAATCACACTTGTATGCCAACTAAAAACTATTTTGTGAAGCTCAGTTAATACTTTTAGTGGAGTTTATGTATAACAAGGGAGGGATTTATTATTTATTTTGATTAGTTTTTACTTTCTCTTACCTTTTGTTATGCACTTTTTAAGTTCATTCTTGGTAAAAAAATTCTTAAGGGGAAAGAGAGCGAAGGTGTTACTCATGTTTTTCCCGATAAGATGGCGTTGTGTGTCATAAAAAGTATGCCCAAAAAATCAAGTAATTCAAAAATTTGCCAAGAGATTTCAGAATGGTAGCTAATAATATTTAATGCATTTGGTTGATTTTCATTGATCTTTTAACAATAAATATTTTATAAATGTTATTATATATTATGTATCTTTTATAAAAGCATAAAAATATATAAATATAGGCCAGATATAGGCTAATAGGGGATCGTCTGTTAGACTAGCCTGCCATCTATTGCAAGAATGGTGAACAAATTTGACAGTTGGTTCTTAAATAAATCATCTAAGCTTATTTTAAAAATTTCTTAATTAATATGTGATTAATAATAACAATAAATTCATTTTTAAATTTAAAAAAAATTAAAGATTATTGGGACAGATTGTTTTTTTGTATTTGCTTGATAACAAAATAATTAATTACCTTAATTTTTTTATAAGTCTTAAAAAAATTATAGCTCGATGTCCAAATAATCTCTTATGAAGTTAATTTATTTAAAAAAAACCGCATTGAAAAATTCCTTATAATAGTCTAGTTTTTTTTGAAGTTTTTTATCCTTAAATAATACAATAATGAGAGAAAAAAATATTTTTTTTATCTTAAATAAATTGGGAATTAATATTTTGATTTGTTTTTCGGAGTGAAAATATTTAAGAAAGATCTCTGAATGTTTTAATTCACCTGATATTATTTTTTCTTATCTTTAGATGATAGTAAAAAGTATTTTTTTTTATTTTTATAAAATGCGAATTGCTATATAGATTCATTTTCTATAGTGAGACAAACAAGCAGAGACTTCTCTCAGTTGAGTGGCAAACGGCGCAACTCTCTTCTCTAGTGCAGTGTTTATCTTAAAGTGAATAATTATTTAGTGTAACGCACCCCAATCACGTCGCCACCCCTTTTAGAATCTTATTAAAGGTAATTAGATATTTTTTTTTTATTAAACAAATATTTCAAAAACAACGAATAAATCAATTTCTACTTGTAAAAACGAAACTTTTGCATATTAATTTCCCTTTAATTATGTCACCACCAATATCCGGAGGGGGCGAGATTTATTTAATTTTCTTTTTTAATTCGTTTTAAGAGCTTTTTCGGTATCGGAGGCCATTTAGTCACCGTAAAAAATTCTTGTTTCATGTGACATACATTTTTACTTTCTCTTACCTCTATATATGTTAATATATAAAGAAAGTATTGGATTCATGTCAAAAATTCGATGTCGAGATTTTGATGGATATAGACTAGGGCGGAGCGAAAAAATTTTTTTTTGATTTTACTTTTGCCTTAGTGCGGAAAAGTTGTGTATTGGTACGTAGGCTATGTGTGCAAAATTTCGTGGAAAACAAAAAATATCTTCCGTTCCCATATCGACCGTGATTTTTTGCAGATTTTCATCATATAGTGAAAAATGTGTTTTTCTCAATTTTTTGTATAAAGCTTGTCACTTTGATCTCAAAATGTAGAAAAAACATAATACATTACACCATGGGCGTACCCAGGATCAAATCTAGGGGGAGGGGGGGCAGATCATGGCCGTCCAGATTGTGACATAGCTTATTTTTTTTATATATAGGGGAAAAGCCTTCAATTTAAAGGATAAAAACCCTAGAGTCCTAAATCATTCCCCGTCGCCATCGCCCTACCTAATTTTATTTTGTTTCATCACTTTATAAACATTTAATTTTTTTTTCTTGCTTCTAGGGGGGGAGCCCCCTGCCTCCCGCTGGGTACGCCCATGTATTTATTTATTTACTTCTCAAACTCCCCCAGAGATCATTTTAAAGACGGGAAAGTGTTCTCCCGATTTTGTTCTTACAAATTCGAGATAGAAGAGGGAACCGGACCTGAGGGCAAACGCTGGGACTCTAAAGCCTAAAGCTAATTATATCTTTACAACATAACTATTATATTGACAATTTTTTGATAAAAAGAGTGGACTCTATCAGGAATTTAGATATCATTTTTGATTCAAAACTACCTTTTGTCGAACATTTTGCCTCTATGGTCAATAAAGCCTTCAGACTTTTGGGTTTCATTAAAAGAAACTCAAAAAATTTTAACAATTTAAAGCCATTAAAACTCTGTACTTTTCGCTTGTAAGGTCCCAATTAGAATATGCTCTTTTGATATGGAACCCTATTTATGCCTCTCAAATCAATGCTATTGAAAGAATGCAGAAGAAATTTCTCAATTTTATGTTCTACCGAAGGTTCGCCCTCCCCGCTACGCATATCAGTTACAATCAACTATTGGAAATATTCGAGATCAAAAGTCTATCCGAGAGGAGAAGAGATTTCATTTTTAGAAATTTCTGTGACCTGCTGGGTGATCGCTGGGACTGTAGTGAGTTACTAGCCAAAATTGGCTTTAGAGTCCCAGCCTTTACCCTCAGGTCCGGCTCCCTCTTCTATCTCGGATTTGTAAGAACAAAATCGGGAGAACACTCTCCCGTCTTTAAAATGATCTCTGCGACAAGGGAGTGCGGACTTTCGGTATAGAGAAATTTATGATGGATATTTATTCCTTATGTATAATCAAATCTAGGGGGGATGGATCATTATCCATCGCACAAAAAGAAACTCTCCCTGTAACTGGGAAATCCTGTTGAGAGTTTGAGAAGTAAATAAATAAATACATGGGCGTACCCAGCGGGAGGCAGGGGGGCTCCCCCCTAGAAGCAAGAAAAAAAATTAAATGTTTATAAAGTGATGAAACAAAATAAAATTAGGTAGGGCGATGGCGACGGGGAATGATTTAGGACTCTAGGGTTTTTATCCTTTAAATTGAAGGCTTTTCCCCTATATATAAAAAAAATAAGCTATGTCACAATCTGGACGGCCATGATCTGCCCCCCCCTCCCCCCTAGATTTGATCCTGGGTACGCCCATGGTGTAATGTATTATGTTTTTTCTACATTTTGAGATCAAAGTGACAAGCTTTATACAAAAAATTGACAAAAACACATTTTTCACTATATGATGAAAATCTGCAAAAAATCACGGTCGATATGGGAACGGAAGATATTTTTTGTTTTCCACGAAATTTTGCACACATAGCCTACGTACCAATACACAACTTTTCCGCACTAAGGCAAAAGTAAAATCAAAAAAAAAATTTTTTCGCTCCGCCCTAATATACACGTTTTGAGATCCTCTGAGATCCAAAAAAGTGGTTTTCGCGACATGGTCTGTCTGTGTGTGTCTGTGTATGTGTACGTTTAGACGTCGCTCCTGAACCCCCTTAAAATTTTGATTCCGAATTTTATAAAATTTTTGTTCACACTCACACTGAAAACATACACACTGTTCTCTTGGCAACTCAGACCATATAAGACTTTTTACGATTCTTGTATTTAATAATATATCTATTGGGAGTCCAGGCATTCTTATTTAAGCCATTTGGTATCCAACTGGCTTAAATTAAATCATCGGACTGTCTGGGATCCGAACCCAGCGACCTTTGGTATAGAAGGCCAGCACGCTACCATCTATACCATGGCCCGAGGGCAGTTTTTGAGTTATTTGACTACATTTTTCAATCAATAAAATATTTTTTATGATATATGTATTGCTCCATTTCTGCAGTTAATATGATTATGTAGGTGAAGAATAAAACGGCAGATGTTGTTATAATTTTTTTATTAGTTAAATCTCTAGGCTATCGATTTCGTCCTTATTGACATCATCAGGCCAGCTGGAAACAAGATATTTAACATAATTTGACAAGAGTAATATACTATAAAAATTGCACACAAAATTCTTTGGTTAAATATTTTATCACAATAGTAACAAACAAAATACATATATTATGAACCATATTCTTTTTTAATTTTTTTATATTTTGAAAAATATTATTTGGAGAGGAAGATGAAGGAAGATGAATTCTAAGAATGGCAAGCGCATCAGGATTTTTTATATCTTTGAGATGTATATATATATATAGTAAATGAAAATGTATGCAAATATATACTGACCGTCTGTTAAATAAATATGAACGTTTATTATAATTTTGTATATAAAATATTGTTGAGAAGTATAAAATTTTTTGTTTTTTTCTAGGTTAACTGTCATCTGAATGAGGAAACGTTATATCTGAGTTAAGTTAGCAATTGAATTGGTGTCTGAACTTAGCCGAGTTTTTTTACACATCCTGCTATGGCAAAGGTATATTGACGACATTATATGTTTTTGGGGAGGCACAGACTACGAACTCAATAAATTCATTACAGATATCAATCAAATATCAAAGATAAAATTCACACTGGAAACCGAAACAAACAACAAAATAAACTTCCTAGACCTTACCCTCAGCAGGGACAACAACAGCATTAAATATGATATATATCGCAAACCTACGTCGACAGACATAATAATTCCGTATAATTCATACCATAGCCCTCAAATAAAACAAACAGCATTTAATTACCTGTTTAATAGATTGCTACAAGTGCCGCTTTCCCGAGACTCCTTTAAAACCGAATTCAATAAAATTATAACCATAGGAGTAAATAACCAATACCCAACCAAATACTTAAAAAACATCTATAATAAAATAAAATTTAAAAAACTTATACAGGACAAAATATATCCACATATTAAATCACAAAAGAGATATTTGAGCATTTCTTACAATAGCCATCTCCACAAAAACCTAAAAGACACCTTACAAACACACAATATCGGCATAACCACCCAAACTCCGCAAACTCTAGCTAACTTTTTATTAAACAATAAACCTAAAAACAATAATCTACAAAAAAGTGGAATTTACCAAATTTTCTGCAACAATTGCGATTTTAGCTATATAGGGATGACGACCCGAAACGTAAATATTAGATTCAGAGAACACATGAGAAATAATCCCCCGTCCGCACTAAGCACACACTTGACTACATACAATCACACAACAACCATAGAAAATGTCAAACTTTTACATCACGACTCAAATTTTTACAAACTTCTCATGTTGGAAAAATATGAAATAATCAAACAAAAAATCGAAGGTAAAAATCTGTTAAACGAATATACCGAATTTCCTGAATATCACATTTTTAAAACACTGGCGCCTTTTACTAAAAAAACTCGGCTAAGTTCAGACACCAATTCAATTGCTAACTTAACTCAGATATAACGTTTCCTCATTCAGATGACAGTTAACCTAGAAAAAAACAAAAAATTTTATACTTCTCAACAATATTTTATATACAAAATTATAATAAACGTTCATATTTATTTAACAGACGGTCAGTATATATTTGCATACATTTTCATTTACTATATATATATATACATCTCAAAGATATAAAAAAATCCTGATGCGCTTGCCATTCTTAGAATTCATCTTCCTTCATCTTCCTCTCCAAATAATATTTTTCAAAATATATAAAAAATTAAAAAAGAATATGGTTCATAATATATGTATTTTGTTTGTTACTATTGTGATAAAATATTTAACCAAAGAATTTTGTGTGCAATTTTTATAGTATATTACTCTTGTCAAATTATGTTAAATATCTTGTTTCCAGCTGGCCTGATGATGTCAATAAGGACGAAATCGATAGCCTAGAGATTTAACTAATAAAAAAAATTATAACAACATCTGCCGTTTTATTCTTCACCTACATAAAATATTTTTTATTATTATAATTAAAAAAAAAAATCATTTATATTTCTTTTTTTTTTTATGAAAAAACATTCACACTTTTTTCTCATTCACACTCACACTCACACACACATTCACACAGTCTTTTCGGCAACTCTGGCCATTTAAGACTTCATACGATAACCGTTACTCTGGTTCATCTGGTTCAAGCTCATAATTGATTTTCATTTTGTTTCCCAGGCGATTTCTCGTTGGAGATCTTCCCGGTGATGCTGGATGACGACGCCAAGTACCAGTGCCAGGTGGGCCCGGGCTCGCATGGGCAGCCCGGGATTCGAAGTCGTTTCGCTCAATTGACAGTCCTCGTCCCACCAGAACCACCGAGAATCGTTCAAGGGGATCGACTTGTCACCACGGAGGATCGAGAAATCGAACTCGAATGCGTCTCCTCAGCAGGCAAACCGGCGGCAGAGGTAAGCCCTTCGAAACCGAAATGGTACTTAACTTGAGAGGGTTGCGAAAGAGAGAGGGGTGGAGGGACAATACTCAAGATTGGCTTGAGCGAGAGAGAGAGAGAGAAAAGAATAATCTCAAATAAGATTAAAAGCTTTACTTAAAAGGCCACGTTTTTGTGGATATAAGTCTAATAAATAAATAACCCTTTTCTAAATCAATTGCCATATTTTTTGAATAAGAGAATTATTTGAAACGTAGATATATCAATAATCACTTAGCAGGTGGATGTAGGCAACCAACAAAGAATAAACATTTTATTTAAATATCGCCGACGTTTCGAGAACGCATCGTTCCCATTCTCAGGGCCTACGGTCATCGAAAATTTATTTGATGTTAAACAGACAAATTACAATTAACCTTTAAAAGTATTTTTTTTTTATAAAAACAAGACAAAAGACTTAAGATAAATTGTTAATGTTGCTTGATTGATATAATACATGTCAGAACATAAAAAAAAAAATACTTGTAAAGATTAATTGTATTTTGCCTGTTTAACACCAAATAAATTTTCGAGGTCCTGAGAATGGGAACGATGCGTTCCCGAAATGTCGACGATATTTAAATAAAATTTGCTGGCTGCTTGCTGTTAATAAAGATGTTTTGTTAGAGCAAATGAACATTTCGCGCACCCCATATTCATTTATTTTTTCTTCTTTTGTATTTATTTTTTGCATCTACAAAAAAAATTTTAATATAATATTGATATTATCTTCTATCTGAATTCATCATATTTCCCTCTTCCGGGCTGGACTATTTTTTCGGAAATGTAAAGTAATAAATATTAATTATTAATATTTTTTTTAAACCTTGCTTTTGTTAAGAAAACACTGTCAGAGGTTGCTGGAAAAATAACTGTTATCCCTACTCATAGAGAGCGTCAAGTTTAGGTCGTGATAAGTAAAGAAAAGATTTTTTTTTTCTAATAAAATAGAGCTTCTTGATAATGGTCTCTAGTTGAACCAGAATTAAATTATGTATCCCTGGACCGTAGCACATTGGTAGAACACTCACCTCTTGTGCTAGAGGTCAGAGGTTCACTTCCCGTTCCAAGAAATGAAATTATATTGGATAATTTAGAAAAATGGACGGGGTCTAAATGGCCGCTGATGCCGAAAAAGTCTTTAAAAAAATTTAAAATGAAATGGTTTAATCTATCACAAGAGAATTTTAATTTAGTAATCAATAATACAAATCAACTACAAAAATTACAACATTTTGGCCACAATTTCTGCCTACGTCATCAAAAGATGAGTCAAACACTTGGTCAGCGTTTGCTTTTCAAAACACTTGATGACGGCTGCACAAAGGTGGCCGAAATGTTGGAATTTTTGTAGTTAAAGTGCAAGTTGTAACTGAATATTTAGTGGAGGATGTGTTATTTATCCTTGGTGATTGATATATGTGACTCGGTATCAATTAAACCATAAAACTTCATTATATAGCCAATGAAGTTTTTGACTGCAATTTCTCTACGGAGAATATTTTACAGAATAGTTTACTATTTATGAAACAATGTTTATGCTCTATTATTAGGTCGTTAATTAATTGAAAATTCCATTTGGATACCAAATGGCTTAAATAAGAATGCCTGAACCCCCAATGGATATATTTACAAAATAAGACGTATGTATAAAGTCTTATATGGCCTAAGTTGCCGAAAAGACAGTGTGAATGTGAGTGGAATAGGAAAAAGTGTGAGTGTTAAGAAAAAAATTATTAGGCCAACTCTGAGCAACCCATTAAAGGACTGAAGATGGGGCATAATAAATGCACCGAAACGTTTCCGTCTATCAGCATTCAGTATATTATTTCTTGGCGGAAAAATCTCTTTATTTCTTACAATCCTATAAATTAATCTATTTTTTTTTATTCCCCTTTTTCTCCTTATTTACTGAAGCCAAAATTTGCCCCAAAATTTAATTAAAATGGCGGAATTTTTTTTTTTATTCCATCTGAGTGAGAAATTATCTATAATCTAATAAAAAAGAGAACCAAAGTGAAGATATTTTTTTTATTAACAATCTCTCTTATTGATTCGTTTCACTCACGATTTAATTTTTTCTATTTACCTTGCTTAATCTTCTTACAAATCGTCTCGTTTGATGTCACAGCGATGATCCCTCGATCCCATCTTTTCCATATATTTTTTTTTTTATCAGTCTTTGGTACTTTTTATCTGCCCCGAGAGGGAAGTACGCTAACTCATAAAAAACATTTAAATTACTGATAAAAGTAAAGCCCGAGTTTGTTTCAAGGGGTTTGCTTGTTTGTTGGTTGGATAATGTTTATACTTGGACGTTTAACCTGAGAGTTTCTTGACACGCAAAGGGATCAGTTAAATTTGGAAGATTTCTCTCCTTAAATATCCCGAATAAAAATAATCTCCCCCCAGCCCTTATTCTCATTATCGTAATAGAGAACCTAATTAAGTTTAAACCTTGTAATAAATCAAGTTAAAAACTCTTATTATCCTTCTTGATATTATAATCTTTATATGACTCGATTCTGCATTCTATACAGAAAAATATGCTAATTTTATTAATTGTGTGCATCTTCTCCTATTAAATAGAGATTAATTAAGATAAAATTCAACATAAAGAAAATTAAATTTACGACTTTGTCATATCGATCATATCCATTTGATATAAATGGTTCATATTTAGAATTTCATTAAAAGTCCGAAAATTCAATTTTTGAGCTAAGCCTTCCAAACGTTAAAATTTTATATTTAAGCCAACCAAGTATTCATGGGGCACGCAGGTGAAAGAATTTGAATAAAATCGGCCAAAGAGTACTAGTGCAGCAGCCAGATAGGTAGCCTCTATTTAATAAAACAGACTCCTTTAAACAAAACGTTTCGGCTAAATTTATTGCGCCATCTTCAGTTGTTCAAAAGTCTTATGGGAAATTAGAGTTGTCATATGTGTTTGTTTCCATAAGCGAACATTTGAAAAAATTGCCTATGTATTACAACAATGTAAATATAATAGTCACTATGATGTTACTCTGAAAAGAACACTGAGTGCATTTCGAAATTTTTCTTCAGAGTAGCCTAACATCATACTGACTATTAGATATATATTTACATTGTTGGCAATTTTTTCAAATGTTCGCTTATGGAAACAAACACATATGACAACTCTTATTTCCCAAAAGACTCTTGAACAACTGAAGATGGCGAAATAAATTTAGCCGAAACGTTTTGTTTAAAGGAGTCTGTTTTATTAAATAGAGGCTACCTATCTGGCTGCTGCCCTCCATATCACACTCATTGATATTTCCCAGCCACATTCCATCAAAAAAAAGAGCACTAGTACTTTACTGATTTTATTTTTTTTGATTTTCTCAAAATTGAATTTAACGATTTTGATTAAAATTCATAAATTCATTATTTTTTAGATGATCTTGAAATTGTACATTCTCATATTCCATCAAAAGTTTTTTGAAGCACACTTTATTCTTTGTACTCTATAGAAAAGATAGGTTGCCATTGTAACTAAATTTTAATATTCTTCTCTCTTCGCCTTTATTATTCCCGCGGTGCGGGGTCGGCGGTCCTAACCTTAGCCCTCCATTCTATCCTATCCAATGCTGTTGTCTCCGACAGGCCAAGCTCGGTCATATCTCTCTTGATCCGGTGAAGCCAAGATATCCTAGGTGCTCCTCTACGTTGACGTTCGAGGAGCCCTTCTTCTCTCACTATATACAATAATAAATGCTTTTTTTCTTCCTAATAGAATATTTATTTATTTTTTTAACTCTTTTCGGCTACTGAGGCTATGACTTTATTAGATATATTTTAATTTACAAAGTATCGATGGCTACCGGGGGACGTTCCACATTCTGATTGCTCTGGGTCACCAATCCCGAGCTTTCGAGATATTTAGATTAAAAAAAATAAATAAAAATAAAGAGGCGGAAAAAATCAAGTTTTGCTAAAAAAAATGTCAAATAATTAAAATGGAAGCGGCAAAACTTTCCGTAGGTCGGAAAAAATTAAAGTTTGCCAAAAAAAAAAAGGTCAAATGACTTTCACGCAAGGGAAAAAAATTTGCCCCACGGCGGAAAAAATTTCGTTTTGATAGGGAAAAAAAGGAAGGGTGCCGCTAGTGTGTAATATTATTCCCAACGCACCTTTGGGGTGCCGTGAACTTCAAAAGGTTGGGAAACGCTGGTCTAGCCAATTGAAATGAAATAAATTTTTTGTAGCTTAAAACTGGAAGTAAATATCATAAGAGGCGAATCCTCTACCTCTGTGCATCGGCTCAAAGCATAAAAAGTAAATTTTAATACTCAATTGGACCAATTCTGATTTCGATTAAGTTATATTTCTTTTTTCAATTTCCAATTGATTATAAAATATCCTCCTTTTCTTTTTTTTTAAGCCATTTTTCTTATCTCTTTTTTTTTTTTTCTTTATAACACGAATAAAAAAATAACTTCCTTCCTCCCCTTACTTCGTTGCTCTCGATTCTCGAATATGTTGTCATAAGATATGTCTTTAGCCTCGATTTAAAGTGATAGGGAAAAAGAAGAAGAGGTGGGGGGGGGGGGATGCGGGTCACGGAAACGACCAAGAAGAATGCATCCAACCAAGCAAGATTTTATCTTCCATCTTGAGCAGCCATTATCTTTTGGTACACACCTCTTGAGACTAAAGGTGGGGGTGGGGGCGGTTTTGGCCGCCTCTCAAAAACCTCCCTCTCTCTTATTCCCTATATATACAAAGAGAGAGAGAGAGGCACCCCCCTCCCCCAAGAGCTTGATTTATCATCTCCCGTTCTTTCTTTATTGCTTTTGAAATTCGTTATGTTACCTTTTACCTCATTCTCCTCTTCTTATTCTACAATTACTTCAACCTTTCCGGGTTTGCTCTTTGTTACCATCTTCCTCTTTCTCTCTGCTATCGACTCTTATCTCACTTCCACCTCTTCTTCTTCTTCGTAAGGACTTTACCCTTGAATTCAAACTAGAGAGAGAGAGGAGTTAAAATTAAAATCGTCTTGTAAGATTACTTTTAAGAAAACATTTAGTATAATTTATAACCATCTCCTTTTAAGGAAGAAGAAAATTAATTAATCGCAAAGGGAAGCAAAAAAAAAGTATATGAAACTATTAAAGGAAGGTAACTTTAAACGGAGAGGGGGTAAAAAAAAAGTGATGGATTAATTCCATTTAATTATTTTTTTAATCAAAGAATTGTCACAAATTTTGATTTTGTTTTAGCTAAAATTAGTCAAAGAAATTGCAAAATTTTTCCATATATTTTCTTTTTTAACATTCGACCGTAGGCTCTCGTTGAAAAATTTTGTTAATTATTTACCGCGGCGGGCCCCGCCTGTACCCTCGGACAGCTGGCTCGTGCTCGCCTGAGGCAGACCCTTGCCTTTTCTTAATTATGAATTATTTTTTTTTTTATTTTAAATAACACACTTTTTTCTCATTCACACTCACATTCACACACACAGTCTTTTCGGCAACTTAGGCCATTTAAGACTTTAAACGATATTCGTATTTTTAATATATCTATTTGGGGTCCAGGCAGTTCCGGGACTACCAGATTTTTAGGGGGGGGCAAAATTTAATTTGCCGCCCCCTCGTTAAAATTTTCGATACAAAATTCATTTCATTTTACCTTTTTTTTAGTAAATCTTTCTTTAATTCCCGCCCCCTGATATCTGCCGCCCGGGGCACATGCACCCACTGCCCTCTCCCCTCTAGATCCGGCCCTGAGTTCAGGCATTCTTATTTAAGCCATTTGGTATCCAAATGGCCTAAATAAAATCATCAGACTGCCTTGGGTCCGAACCCGCAACTTTTGGTATACGAGGTTAGCACGCTAACCTCTACACCAAGCCCCGAGGGCTTGAAAAATTATTACTATTCCAATCCAGTGCCGGCTTGAAAATTTATTTACATTCATAGAATACACAAATCTATACATTTCCTATGGGAGAAATCTTAACATTAGGAATTAATAACTCAAAAAGTTATAGAAATTTCCTGTAATCCCTAGAAGATCCTCTTTAAGCATAAAAAATTTCGATTCAAAATTCCAACGGGAAGTTGCCCAAATAGAGCGTGACAGACAGATTAATATATACAAATATACATTAATATATACAAATATATACAAATTCAGAAGAAAAGATTAAATTAAATACACTGGCTTAGTGTATTTAATTTAATATTTTCTTCGGAATAAATCTCTTTTCTTTTGAGTTATGTGACCCTTCCATACCCCGCCGGGAATTTTTCTTCCATAATATTGAAATATTTTTAAACTCATCATTGCGGAAAAAAGCGGAATATTTTTTTTTAATGCTCCAGAGTCAGAGCGTTATTTGGGAACAAATATACAAACAATCTGTTAGCCAAAAACAAAAACAAATGTTTGCAGGTAATTAAAAAAAAAAAGAAAAAAAATTAAAAATAAATAAAAAATGGTGAAAAGAACTAACAACCACCTGTAAGCGGCGTGTGAAGATGTAAATTCGATTTACACGCGACCAATGGAAATATTTAAATTAAACAAAAGTTTAATTTACGTGCGTTATTATTATTAGAATTTTTTTTTTAGAAAAAAAGGTATTATAAAACGAGAGCAAAATATTCCATACTTGTTTAATTTCACTTGAAGGCTTAGTTAAAGGGGCATGATCTTACTTGTCCTGTGCTTTTAAAACACGCCCTAACCATCCCAAACAACGCGATCCGAAGATTGAGCCCGTAATTAAAGTCCAAAATAAATATTCAGGATTCTCTATTCTGTATAAAATATCCAAATATGAGATTAAAATTTTGAAAAATAACCAAGCAGTCAACATTTAAAATACACAGAGCCTATGGACACTATCAATTGACTTTTTTACTTATGAAATTCAAGTGAACTAAGGTGCTATTTTAAACTAAATATATCTCGACACAAAAAATCTGGTGTGAAAGCAAAGTACACAACTTTCAATTAAGAGAAAATTGTGTGGTGTATGTTAAGTCACAACATATTTTTTT
>JAKCPI010026448.1:0-23974 GCA_023213315.1 Euborellia annulipes | reverse complement strand
ACACCTTTAAATTACGTCCTGCTGTAATGAACCACTGCACTGTAATGTAGATTTCTCTGACTTCCGGCCATTTAAAGGGTCTTAAAAATAAAATTCAAAGTACATTTACTTTTTTGAAATTTATTTCACTTTTATTTCTAAAAAAAAATCTGGTATGACTGATCGAACAGCATATAATTTGTATTGTAGAGCTTAAATATCTAGTCATGGTTTGGGTCTCATGGGGGAGGGGGTTTGAACCCCAAAAACCCCCTCTAGCTACGCCTATGTGCAGGCCTATACATCATAAAATTATCCATTCTTTTCACAATTATTTCGCCCTGAAGCTGAGAACATCGCGTTCCCGAAACGCCGACGAAACAAAAAATTTTTATTTCTGCTGGCTCCCTTGTTTAACCAGTAAGAATTTTGAAACGCAATTTTATTTTCAAAGAGTACTTTCAAAAGTTTACACGAGAATTATTTTCTAAATTCCAAAATTTTTAGTAGTTTTTTTGAGTTAATAATTGTTTGATTTACGATTTTCCCAATAAGAAATTTATGAAGGGAGATGGAATGGGGATATTCAAGTATCTGAATTAGGCCCTTCTACTTGAACAAATTAAAGACGAGTCTATCCTTATTTAATCAAAATAAATTGGAGGTCAAAATACAGTAATTCAAACAGGCCTTAATTGAAGATATTTTTTAAAGGACTATTCTAAAAAAAAAATCACACACTCTTGTTTATTTTAGCTAGTGTAAGAATGAGATTATTTGTGTGCGAAGGGACTCTTTCTTTCTTTTCTCTCCCCCTCTCTCAATTTGTCTAAAAAGGGAGCGTAGAGGGTCCCTGAAACTGACAGCGATTGAGATTTATTCACTTGTTCATCAAATGGATTGCACGTTTGTTTGATACACGCAATCCAGAAATTCTTATTTATTTTTTTTAATTTAAAATCATGAATAGAGAGAGAGAGATTTAGAAACGAAATTGCCAATCCCATTTTTTATACATAAAATAAAATTCATATTTACGTAAAATGAAAAAAAAAGTGGTAGGTCTCTATTTATTATACATATAACTCAAAAGATAATCGGATTGATAATCTATGAAACTAATGCCCCTTTTTTTTGTAAATTCGAACATAATTTAAATCTTTGAATTATATTTTCTTTAGGTTAATGATGAAAAAATGAGCTGCACACACACACACACACACACACACACACACACACACACACACCCCACACACATGCTCATTTATAAATGATTGTAATCTTAATCAAATATTGTATAAAATTTAATTTTTTTTAAAAGATCTATATGAAACAAATAAAGGATTTGCTTAATGACCCTAATAAATATTTTTTATTCCCTACTCAGGGGACTTTAGATATAAAACAAAGATTGACATTAAAAATTGATTGTTATTCAATAATATCATTTCCTAATGCCATGAGATGAAATTATTTTCTACGTTAAAATTCGATCTTTGGAAAATAAATTATTTAAAAAAAAAATCTGGTTAGATTTTCTGTGTTTGTGTCGACATATGTTTAGTTAGCGCCGATAAATTAAGGCAGCTACAGACATATCTGCAAACTTGACAAGCATGCACGTGCAATCTTTTTGTACAAGCAAACTGTAGGGAAATTTTGCGCAAGCATTTTAATTGTGCAGGCCGCTTGATGCTCGATTGAATTTTAATCATGCACAAGCAAAACTCCCAGCCATTTTATAGGCGTCTTGACATTTGATATTTATTTAATATACCAGGTATATTAATTCATTTAATATTTCAATTTAAATATTAATATTTATTGTGTCTCTGTTTAAAGCAAGTGAGTTATTTCTTCTTATATTCGAATAAATAACCTTTCCGAGTTTGACATTTTTAGGTTAATTTTCGGCATAAGCTGTAGCTTGCACAAGCATACTTGTCAAGTTTGCAGTTACGTGTGTAGCCAGTCGTCTTTAGAATTCAAGATGTAAAATTTATAAAAAATCTGGTGTGACCAGCACACAACTTTCTCTACCTTCGGTAATCGAAAGTTGTTTTGTACACCATGATTTTGTGTCGACATGTATTTAGTTTCCGACAGTATGGTACATTCGATTTTCAAGATGTAAAATTTATATATGGGGAAATATTTATATTTTGTTACCATGGAACCATTTCTCCTATCTTTTCTATGGAGTACAAGAGTAAAGTGGTCTTCAGAAGATTTCAATGACAAAATGAGAATATACATTTTATTGAGAATCTAAAAATAATTGATTTTTGAATTAAAAAAAATCGTTGAACCAATTTGAGAAAATCGAAAAAACTGAAAAAGTGCATCAGTAAAGTACTAGTACTCTTTGGTGTTTTGTTCAAAAGCTTCGAGTCACGTCCCATGGGGGTGCCTAACTTAAATATAAAATTTCAACCTCCTGGCTCTTTTCGTTCTTGAGATATTTTGTTCACAGACAGACACACACACACAGACAGACAGACAGACAGACCATGTCGCGAAAACCACTTTTTTGGATTCAGGGGACCTCAAAACGTGAAGATCCATCAAAATCTCGACATCGAATTTTTGACATGAATCCAATACTTTCTCTCTATATATATTACATATATACATAGGTAAGAGAAAGTAATATGGGAAAATATTTATATTTTGATACCATGACAGCCATTTCTCCTATCTTTCCTATAAAGTACAAGAGTAAAGTGGTCTTCAAACAATTTAGAGGGTAAAACCTAAAGATTATTTTCAAATAATATTTTTTCTTTCTTCAATAAATAATCGAAATTTGCCTTGAAGTGATCCAAAATGGAGGCTCTATATATCTTAGGAGATGCCAATTAGGAGAGCCCTGTCTAGGATCACTTAAGGACCTTCTCTCCTGGGAGTTGCTTGTTTATCCTTGAAAGCCGGTGGGTGGGTGACGGAGTCGAGTATAGAGGAAAGTAGGTGGGTTAGTTGGGGGAGGGGGGAGGGGGTGGGGGTGGGGGGTAGGATAGAATTTAATCAACCCGAGCTATAGAGGCGCCAGGTGTCCCAAGCGCCATTTAATTAATCTAATAATTAATTTAAAAACAGCAGAGCCGCTCTTCGGGTTCTGCTCTCAGATTGTAGTATAAAGTTTTCAAAGTGTCGTGTGATTTTGAAGAGATGATGCAGCAGCACAGGAGCAGCAGCAAAGAGGAACAACCAAGAAACTGACAAGATGGCTAGCTCTCTCTCTCTCTCTCCTTTTAATCCACTTCATAAGAGCCCCCTCCGTGAAACTCAAATGGAAATCTCACCTTGGGATAAGAAAAAAACAACTTTTAATGAAAGTAATGCAAAATAAAAAAAATTAGAGACTTAATTTAAAAAAAAATAGAAAATGTCGAATGGGGAAGCCAGAAGAAAAAAAAATTTTAAGGCAGACTTTTTGGCCTTAATCTCTACTAATAAGAAATTTTTTAGGGGGAGGGCTAACTCATTTTTGAAGAAATACCCCCTTTATAAACATATTAAAAATTATATTATGTTTTATTCTGCAAACCTACCTCCTACTCTTATAAAATTTGAACAAATATTTTCAAAAATGTTCTCATTAATCCTGAGAAGTAAAATATAATAATAATAATCAATAGTATTAAGAGCGAAGACTCGTGAAGTTTTTTTAACCCTTTTTCGGCTACTGAGGCCATTTAGGGTATGACTTTATTAAATATATTTTTAAATTAAAAAATACAGATGGCTACCGGGGGACGTTCCACACGCTGATTGCTCGGGGTCACCAATCCCGAACTTTCGCCGCGCTTTGCATTGCTTAATTGCAACGAATGTGGTGACTGTTGCTCTTCTCCGTTGCCATGCACCCCGACCCCCCTTGTAAAGTTGAAAAGGATAAAATTATACATAATTTTAAACATCCAATTCCTAATAAATTTTTTTTCTTTTTTTTTAAACTTTAAATTGTAAAAAGTTTATCGGCTTGAATAACTCCTCTGTCGTAAGAGGTATAATTAAGGTGAATTTACGGTTAGAAAGAATGATTTTTTAGCTAAAGATTTCACCATTTAACACACTTTTTTTTTCATTCACAGTCACATTCACACAGTCTTTTCCGCAACTTAGGCCATATAAGACTTTTTTCTGCCCCCCCCCCGAAAAAATTTCTATATACGGCCCTGTCTAGGATGTTGATGGATATACTCGTTTTTAAAGGCCCTCTGTGTGTTCAAATCCATTTCGACATAAAAAAATCTGGTAAACAGGTAGGCCTACAGAATGCAACTTGTGGCCAGTCACACCAGATTATTACCCCCCCCCTCTCCCCGAATAACTCAGATTCTGCCCTTGGCCTTATTTTGGTGAATCGCCCCCTTCGCTATACTTCTTAGGACTATTTACGGAACTGCTAGATATTATTTTTTATAATTATTTTGTTTAATTTATAGTCGGGCCATTCCGGCTATTCCAGGTTATAAAAATGTGAGATATCTTCCCTGTTCCAGCTCTTCACTATAAGTTCACCGCTTTAAAATTTACCGCTCTTCATACATATCTTCATAAAAGCGGCTTCAATATAATATAAAAAAATATTTTTTTGGTCATCTCTAATTTCAGATTGTCTTTTCCTTTGACAAACAAATCTTTTGTATTTGTACAAAAATTAGATTTTGGGATTTCGAGTTGAAGATAAAGAAAAAAAAAAAAAAACCCTAGATAAGATGAACTATTCTCCCCAATGATATTTGTTTCTTTAAGCATTATCTGCTGAACCAAATAAGATTTCGAGGACAAATTTGACATTCAAGATTTGTTGGGTGAAGGGATAAAAAGATTTAAGTCAAAGTTGGTCCAGCGGGGATGAGGATTTATCTTCTTCATTGTTTTTTTTTCTCTCTCTCGCTCTCTCTTTTACTTTTTTTTTCTTGATTATTTTGCAAACAAATGGAGGAGAAGATGAGAGAGAGAGAGAGAGAGAGAGAGAGATCTAAATAAGAAAATATTTATTTTTTTTTTTTTCGAATTTTCAAAAACTTTTCTTCACAACTTTTTACTTTTTTTTATTTTATTAAAATTTATTGTTCTTTACAGGGTTAAATCTTCATTCAATTTACATTTTTCTCTTAATTCTTTGATTATTTAAAAGTACAAGTATTTTCCTTTTTACTTTCTCTTACCTCTATGTATGCTAATATATAGAGAGAGAAAGTATTGGATTCTTTGTGGTGTGTTCAATTTTAAGCATGAAGGAATTGAGCTAGGAGGTTGAAATTTTATATTTAAGTTAAACACCCCCCAGGAGCGTGAACAATAAGCTTTTAATCAAAATCGGCCAAAAAGTTCGTACTTGTACTTTACTGATGTACTTTTTCAGTTTTTTTTCGATTTTCTCAAAATTCGCAAACAACGATTTTTTTTTTAAAACTCATAAATCAATTATTTTTTAGATGCTCTTTAAAATGTGTCTCATTTTGCCATTGAAATCTTTTGAAGGCCCCTTTACTTTTGTACTTCATAGGAAGGATAGGAGAAATGGTGCCATGCTAACAAAATATAAATATTTTCCCATACTTATAATTGAATTCTAATATAATCGGCGGAAACTAAACACGAAAAATCTGGTGTGACAAGCACATAACACAACTTTCGATTACCGAAGGTAAAAGAAAGTTGTGTGCTCTGCGCCAGTCACACCAGATTTTTCTTAATGTTGATTTATTTCGAATTCTAAATTCGTTTGTCGATAATGTCGACATGTATCTTATCTTTTAGTGTACTATTAAACGAGCAATGTAGGTGCGACTCTAACGATATTTTTCAAATTTTAAATATATAGTCTACTATTTCCTGTACGAATATGAAATGACACTTGGTATCGTCATCGGCATGCCTCGGATATTAGTACTTTATTCATGTAGCTTTTTAGTTTTTCCCTCTTACCTTAAACGATTTTTTTTTTTTTTTCAAATTTTGATTTGCGGTATAGAAAACAAACTACGTATGGGGAAACTTCGAGTACTAGTACTTTACTGATATAATTTTTAATTTTCTTTTTTATTTAAAGCTGAAGCGCGGTCTGCGCAAGAGAACAAACAATACAAAAAATTTTTAGAATTTATAATACAAGACAGAGACACTTCTCAGGATGTAAATATTAATATAATCTTAATCTTCTGCAGGCGTTACACGATCATTAATAGTGACACCACGTCTTGATAATAACATTAATAATGATCGTGTAAGTTGACAAAATTGGGAATGAGAAACAGTAATGACGAAAATCCGAATTGTGTTGATATTCTTTTAGGGGCCATTCATTAATTACGTAAGGGTCTTGAGGGGGGAGGGGGGTTAAGAAAATCTCTACATGTCCTTATGTAGAGGGGAGGATCGTAAAACTTATTCTTACGTAATACTTTTTGAATCAAAATTCAATACAAAGAATCTAATTTAATTTTGGATTCCCAATAGTTTTCTTTATTTTATAGTGTGCAATGTAATTTAAATTCTACTAGCCGCGTCGCCCGCCTTCGGCGGGCTTCGCGCTAGCCGGGGGCTTCGCCCCCCTGGACCCCCTCCAGCTGGCTCGGGCCCGCCTGCGGCGGACCCTCGCCTTTTCTTATTTATGAGAACCCGTGGCGCCCGCCTTTGCATAAGACGGGGGGCTTCGCCCCCCTGGACCCCCTCGCTGGCTCGCCCGCCTGCGGCGGACCCTCGCCCTTTCTTCTTAATTATGAAAAAAATTTTCATTACTATTCCAAACCAGTGCCTGTTTGAAGATTTGTTTACATTCATGGAATACACAAATGAAAAGAATACTTAAATATTTCTCTATACATTTCCTATGGGAGAAATCGTAACTTTAAAAATTAATAACTCAAAAAGTTATGGGAATTTCGGGATGAAAATAATTTTCCTGTAATCCCGAGAAGGTCCTCTTTATGGATAAAAAATTTCATTTCAAAATTCCAACGGGAAGTTGCCTAAATAGAGAGTGACAGACAGACAGACAGACGGACATTAGTGAATTATATATATAGATTTTAATAATTATTATTGCCTATTGAAAAAAACATTTTATTATTTAGAAGAACAAGATAAAGTCTTACGTAAGAAAGGGGAGGGGGTTCGAGAAATCTTATGTATACTTACATGGGGAAGGGGGGGGGGGGGGTCAAAAATGACTAAAATTGTCCTTATGTAATTAATGAATGGCCCCTTATCACTATTCAAAAATTAGATAATGTCATTATTAATGATTGTGTAGGATATTATAAATTTATAAAATGACAGAATATTGAAATTGACCGGCTTTAAGGCTGAGTCTATAGCGCACCGAAGCGTCAGTTTAAATCATTAACTCTTTGTTACAAACCCTTATGAAAAAAAACTTTCTGAAATTAAAATGTTTTGTAAAATACTCTTTTTAACAACTTGTCTGTCTTCGTCGAATCTTTTTTTATTAAACATGCATTTAATATTTTTTTTAGCGTACAATCAACCTAGTTTAAAGGAGTTACATTGTCGTGGGATGTGTTCACACACATTCATAGGCGCCGGAACTGGGGGGCAAGGGTACATTGCCCCCCCTGGCATCCTACAGGGGGGCCAGAGGGGGGCAAAATTTCTTCTTTTATTTCATTTATTATTAAAAATGATATATTTTTACTTTTGAAAAATAAAATCTTCTAAATTAAAAGAGTAAGAAATTCATTTTTTCCAAATTTTTTCCAAAAATTTTTGAAAAATCACTACCAAATTTTTTAAAATTTTAATTTTATTAAAATTGTGATTTTATTTAAAATTTTTAAAGTTTTATAGTAGATTTGTTTTTGTTTTATACTATTTAAACATATTAAATTATTTTAATTTTCTAAAAAAATTTTTTTGCCCCCCCCCTGATTCAAATTCGTTCCGGCGCCCCTGCACACATTACTATTGTTTTGTAAATTTGTATTGTCGTTTGTTGACCAAGCCAGCATAAACTTGTGATTCTAAGCAGTTTGTTAATAAATTTATTTAACTTATTTATTTATTTACAAAACCATACCAACAAGCAAATATTTAAAGCGTAAAAGATGAAGTCAAGAATCCTGTCATGTTGTTGATGTTATTTATCTATAAAATAAAAAAAAATATTTTCATTCCAAATTACGTAAATTGTTTCCTCCAAGTTGATCATTTACTCCAGGTCTGCGAGAGGAGTAATTTAACTTTCTTCTTATCAATATACACTTAGTGAGTGTTATATAAAGCGAGTAAAAGCAGAAGGGGGGATCTATAAGAAGAGAGAAACTCTCTCTCTCTCTGTTAGCTGCTGATGGTTAATCAAACTCAAATTTGGAAATTTAAATAAATGGGCAACAGATGGTCCCAAGAGAGAGACGATAAACTAAAATCAGCATCCACCCTTTTTGTTATCCATACAACAACAACAGCATTGGCTTTTCATTTACTTATTAATAATAACGCAAAATAAGTTGAAATTTTATAACAAATTTGGTCTGTTTAAACGATATTTCAATTTTATTGAGCAATAATAAACATCAAAAGGCAACAATTTTATGTATGTTTTGATAAATACATTTTATAGGTGGGGATTGAACCTTTTATCGCCAAATGATAATTTATTCATATGGATATAAAGGATTTTATGTTATAAATTTCAGGTTATATAGAATAATAAGGGGCTTTTTTTTATTTTTATTCTTTACAATAATAAAAATAGTAAACATTGTTAAAATTAAATTATTTATATCTGCTTTGCATGTTTATCGCTTTTAAATTTTAATTTATTTGTACTTTATAGGCCTATATCTTTTTGTGTCGGGTGATAAAAATAGATAAAGAAAAAGGTGAATAGGCAAATTAATTTCCAAAATCTGAATCACATTTCAGGATGGGGTGTCAAAACCAGCCTACAACAACTAACTCCTAAAAAAAAACTAAACTAAAAAAAATTATAAAATTTAAACTTCGCATTCCGTGGGGGGGGGGCTCCCCCTCCTAAATATGCCTGTCTTCTTCAAATTTTACAATAGCATGTAACCTTAAGGGGGTTCAGGAGCGACGTCTAAACGTACTTTAAAAAAAACTAGACTATTATAAGGAATTTTTCAATGCGGTTTTTTTTTAATGAATTAAATTTATAAGAGATTATTGGGACATCGAGCTATAATTTTTTTAATGACTTATTAAAAAATTATCGTAATTAATTGTTTTGTTATCAAGCAAATACAAAAAAACAAGATGCCCCAATAATCTTTAATTTTTTTAAAATTTAGAAATTAATTTATTGTTATTATTAATCACATATTAATTAAGAAAATTATAAAATAAGCTTAGAGGATTTATTTAAAAATTAAATGTCAAATTAGTTCAGCATTCTTGCAATAGATGGCAGGCTAGTCTAACAGACGATATAGTATTAGCCTATATCTGGCCTATATTTATTTATTTTTATGCTTTTCTAAAAGATACATAATATATAATAACATTTATAAAGTATTTATTGTTAAAAGATCAATGAAAATCAACCAAATGCATTAAATATTATTAGCTACCATTCTGACATCTCTTGGCAAATTTTTGAATTGATTTTTTGGGCATACTTTTTATGACACACAACGCCATCTTATCGGGAAAAACATGTGTAACACCTTCGCTCCCGTTCCGCCTTAAAGTTTTATAGCTGTGAAGTTTAAAAACAATTTTTTTCTATTTTCTTAAATTTTTTCTAGAACATAAGTAAGATTAATTCTATTCTAAAATTTTTTCTCTCTTTTTCTCTATTTATTTAAGTCATACCAACAAACAAACAAAAAAAATACAATTGAAAATTTCTTTCTCTATTTTCTTGTGTCTTATATTTATCAAACTAATCTTAAAGCTTAAGAGAAAACGAGTCTCTCAGTGAAAACTAAATTCTATTTCGTGGGTGGGAGGGTTTTAAAGCTGCCGCCGCCCCTAACATTACCAAAGCTCCGGGGTGCCAAATGTTGTCGCAGGGAGGGGGGGTAGATAGTAGATAGATAGATAGAAAAGAGAGAACAAAAACAAAAAAAAAAAAAGTTTAACCCGACTTCGGCGGCGGGGAGAAAGTAACTAACTGCCTCTTAATCGCTGTTCAAAGTTTGCGGCAAAAGAGGGAGGGGGGAGGGGGAGGCTTTGATAACAAGAGGCCCAAGCACCAGCTCGAAATCTAATTAAGTTGCTTTAAAAAAAAAAGATCCCCTTACGTCTTTTCGGAAGGCGGGATTAAGGATATACTAACTGTGTGCGGTTTTCAAAAGCAAAAAAAAAAAAAAAAAACGGTTCAAATTTGAGTTTGATTATCGCATAGATTGATAAGAAACTTTACACGCTTGTATTTAGATTAAGTGTAGAGCTAACTAACTAACTCACGACGGGAACGTTTTGTCATCGCTTTTTCCTGATAACTTTATCATTTAATTAATATTGAATAAATAATAAACGTTCAACAAAAAGAGTTTTGGGTTTGAAATTCTTCTTTGTTATGGGAAAGTCTTGTGTCATTAAATCACACTTGTATGCCAACTAAAAACTATTTTGTGAAGCTCAGTTAATACTTTTAGTGGAGTTTATGTATAACAAGGGAGTGATATTTATTATTTATTTTGATTAGTTTTTACTTTCTCTTACCTTTTGTTATGCACTTTTTAAGTTCATTCGTGGTAAAAAAATCTGGTGTGACTGGCGCACAGCACACAACTTTCTCTTACCTTCGGTAATCGAAAGTTGTGTACTGTGCTTGTCTCACCAGATTTTTTGTGTCGACATGTATTTAGTTTCCGACAGTACGGTACATTCGATTTTCAAGATGTAAAATTTATAAGTATGGCAAAATATTTATATTTTGTTACCATGGCAACCATTTCTCCTATCTTTCCTATGAAGAACAAGAGTAAAGTGGTCTTCAGAAGATTTCAATCACAAAATGAGAATATACATTTTATAGAGAATCTAAAAAATAATTGATTTTTGAATTTAAAAAAAAATCGTTGGAGCAAATTTTGAGAAAATCGAAAAAAACTGAAAAAGTGCATCAGTAAAGTACTAGTACTCTTTGGCTGATTTTGTTTAAAAGCTTCGTGTCACGTCCCATGGGGGTGCCTAACTTAAATATAAAATTTCAACTTCCTAGCTCTTTTTGTTCTTGAGATATTTTGTTCACAGACACACAGACACACACACACACACACACACACACACACACAGACAGACAGACAGACCATGTCGCGAAAATCACTTTTTTGGATTCAGGGGACCTCAAAACGTGAAGATCCATCAAAATCTCGACATCGAATTTTTGACATGAAACCAATACTTTCTCTCTCTATATATTAAAAATCTGGTGTGACTGGCGCACAGCACACAACTTTCTCTTACCTTCGGTAATCGAAAGTTGTGTTCTGTGCTTGTCACACCAGATTTTTTGTGTCGACATATATTTAGTTCCCGACAGTACGGAACATATGAATTCAGATGTAAAATTTATAAGTATGGGAAAATATTTATATTTTGTTACCATGGCAACCATTTCTCCTATCTTCCCTATGAAATACAAGAGTAAAGTGGTCTTCAGAAGATTTCAATTGCAAAATGAGAATATACATTTGAAAGAGCATCTAAAAAATAATTGATTTTTGAATTTTAAAAAAAATCGTTGGAGCAAATTTTGAGAAAATCGAAAAAAACTGAAAAAGTACATCAGTAAAGTACTAGCACTCTTTGGCCGATTTTGATTAAAAGCTTATTTTTCCGGTCCCGGGGGTGTTTAACTTAAATATAAAATTTCAACCTCGTAGCTCAATTCCTTCATCCTTAAAATTGAACACACACCCACCACACACACCCACCCACCCACCCACCCACAGACAGACCATGTCGCGAAAACCACTTTTTGGATTCAGGGGACCTCAAAACGTGAAGATCCATCAAAATCTCGACATCGAATTTTTGACATGAATCCAATACTTTCTCTCTATATATATATTACATATATACATAGGTAAGAGAAAGTAACATATATATAGAGGTACGAGAAAGTAAAAATTCTTAAGGGGGAAAGAGAGCAAAGGTGTTACGCATGTTTTTCCCGATAAGATGGCGTTGTGTGTCATAAAAAGTATGCCCAAAAAATCAATTCAAAAATTTGCCAAGAGATGTCAGAATGGTAGCTAATAATATTTAATGCATTTGGTTGATTTTCATTGATCTTTTAACAATAAATACTTTATAAATGTTATTATATATTATGTATCTTTTATAAAAGCATAAAAATATATAAATATAGGCCAGATATAGGCTAATAGGGGATCGTCTGTTAGACTAGCCTGCCATCTATTGCAAGAATGCTGAACAAATTTGACAGTTGTTTCTTAAATAAATCATCTAAGCTTATTTTAAAAATTTCTTAATTAATATGTGATTAATAATAACAATAAATTCATTTTTAAATTTAAAAAAAATTAAAGATTATTGGGACAGATTGTTTTTTGTATTTACTTGATAACAAAATAATTAATTACCTTAATTTTTTTATAAGTCTTAAAAAAATTATAGCTCGATGTCCAAATAATCTCTTATGAAGTTAATTCATTTAAAAAAAACCGCATTGAAATATTCCTTATAATAGTCTAGTTTTTTTACTTTCTCTTACCTATGTATATATGTAATATATATATAGAGAGAAAGTATTGGATTCATGTCAAAAATTCGATGTCGAGATTTTGATGGATCTTCACGTTTTGAGGTCCCCTGAATCCAAAAAAGTGGTTTTCGCGACGTGGTCTGTCTGTGTGTCTGTGTGTGTGTGTGTTCAATTTTAAGCATGAAGGAATTGAGCTACGAGGTTGAAATTTTATATTTAAGTTAAACACCCCCGGAACCGGAAAAATAAGCTTTTAATCAAAATCGGCCAAAGAGTACTAGTACTTTACTGATGTACTTTTTCAGTTTTTTTCGATTTTCTCAAAATTTGCTCCAACGATTTTTTTTTAAATTCAAAAATCAATTATTTTTTAGATGCTCTTTCAAATGTATATTCTCATTTTGCAATTGAAATCTTCTGAAGCACACTTTACTCTTGTATTTCATAGGGGAGATATGAAAAATGGTTGCCATGGTAACAAAATATAAATATTTTCCCACACTTATAAATTTTACATCTGAATTCAAATGTTCCGTACTGCCGGGAACTAAATATATGTCGACACAAAAAATCTGGTGTGACAAGCACAGAACACAACTTTCATTACCGAAGGTAAGAGAAAGTTGTGTGCTGTGCGCCAGTCACACCATATTTTTTTTTTTTTTTTTTTGAAGTTTTTTATCTTTAAATAATACAATAGATGAGAGAAAAAAATATTTTTTTATCTTACTTGTTAAATAAATTGGGAATTAATATTTTGATTTGTTTTTCGGAGTGAAAATATTTAAGAAAGAACTCTGAATGTTTTAATTCACCTGATATTATTTTTACTTTCTCTTACCTATGTATATATGTAATATATATATAGAGAGAAAGTATTGGATTCATGTCAAAAATTCGATGTCGAGATTTTGATGGATCTTCACGTTTTGAGGTCCCCTGAATCCAAAAAAGTGGTTTTCGCGACATGGTCTGTCTGTGTGTGTGTCTGTGTGTCTGTGTTCACTTTTAAGCATGAAGGAATTGAGCTATGAGGCTGAAATTTTATATTTAAGTTAAACATCCCCCGGGACCGGAAAAATAAGCTTTTAATCAAAATCGGCCAAAGAGTACTAGTACTTTACTGATGTACTTTTTCAGTTTTTTTCGATTTTCTCAAAATTTGCTCCAACGATTTTTTTTAAAATTCAAAAATCAATTATTTGTTAGATTCTCTATAAAATGTATATTCTCATTTTGTGATTGAAATCTTCTGAAGACCACTTTACTCTTGTTCTCCATAGAAAAGATAGGAGAAACGGTTGCCATGGTAACAAAATATAAATATTTTCCCATACTTATAAATTTTACATCTTGAAAATCGCCCTCGGGGCATGGCGTAGAGGTTAGCGTGCTAACCTCGTATACCAAACGTCGCGGGTTCGGACCCCAGGCAGTCCGATGATTTTATTTAAGCCAATTGGATACCAAATGACTTAAATAAAAATGCCTGGACCCCTATATGTATATTTATCAATAACGGTTATCGTCTAAAGTCTTAAATGGCCTAAGTTGCCGAAAAGACTGTGTGAATGTGTGTGTGAGTGTGAGTGTGAATGAGAAAAAAAGTGTGAATGTTTTTTTTTTGTTAAAAAAAAAAAAAAAAAATCTTGAAAATCGAATGTACCGTACTGTCGGAAACTAAATACATGTCGACACAAAAAATCTGGTGAGACAAGCACAGTACACAACATTCGATTACCGAAGGTAAGAGAAAGTTGTGTGCTGTGCGCCAGTCACACCAGATTTTTTTCTTATCTTTAGATGATAGTAAAAAGTTTTTTTTTTTATTTTTATAAAATGCGAATTGCTATATAGATTCATTTTCTATAGTGAGACAAACAAGCAGAGACTTCTCTCAGTTGAGTGCCAAACGGCGCAACTCTCTTCTCTAGTGCAGTGTTTATCTTAAAGTGAATAATTATTTAGTGTAACGCACCCCAATCACGTCGCCACCCCTTTTAGAATCTTATTAAAGGTAATTAGATATTTTTTTTTTATTAAACAAATATTTCAAAAACAACGAATAAATCAATTTCTGCTTTTAAAGACATAACTTTTGCATATTAATTTTGGTTTAATTATGTCACCACCAATATCCGGAGGGGGCGAGATTTATTTAATTTTCGGCGTGATCCTATATGACGGTAAGTAAATTTTTATTAAAATTAGGAAGTTTTCAGGGAGAATTCACCCTCCCTTCCCTTTATTATTCTAAAAGAGGTGGCGGTAAGCCAATTTGATCGAGATATATGCCAAAATAAGGAAAATTTTGAAGAAATACAAGGACCACATTAACCATTAAAAATATATATTTTTACTTACTTTTTGGGTTTTTTCTTTCTCCATTGTAATTTAGATGACAAAAACCTTGCGTCTGACCTATTCTGATTGAGATAAGTAAAGAAATTTATTAAATGGAGTTTTTTTTTTTTTTTTTTTTTTTTTTTAAACATTCACACTTTTTTCTCATTCACACTCACACTCACACACACATTCACACTGTCTTTTCGGCAGCTCAGGCCATATAAGACATTTACGATAACCGTTATTTATGAATTTATATATATTAGGGTCCAGGCATTTTTATTTAAGCCATCTGGTATCCAGATGGCTTAAATAAAATCATCGGACTGCCTGGGGTCCGAACCCGCGACGTTTGGTATATGAGGTTAGCACGCTAACCTCTACGTGGGCATTAAATGGAGTTGAAAATATAAAAAATAATTTTATCGAAAATTGTTTATTTTTTTTTTTTTTTAATAAACAATGATAAAGGGGCTAACTTCAGATGATAATTGAAAAAAAAAACAAAGAATAATTTTTTCGGTTAATCTTCAGAATAAAGTGGCAAGCCTTCGCACTGGCTGACTAGTTTACACTTTTGACCACTTTTGACATTAGCTCAACATTCATGAATCTTTCGTTTTTTTTTTCATTTAGGCATGCTATTTGTTTTGTCACTAAGGCCGAGAATTCCCTAGTTTTTTTAAATTTTCTTTAATCGAAGGAAACCGAACTGCAACCGAAGGACCGAAACAATTAGGTCGTGTCCCCTGAAGTTGTTTTGTCACTAGTGTCGACTTCGGTTCGGTTTCGGATCGGTTCGGCTCGTCTCAGTTCGGTTCAAAACCATCCAGTTAAAAGCTACCGAATCGCTTCTAACTGGATGGTTTTGAACCGAACTGAGCCGAGCCGAACCAAACCGGAACCGAACCGAAGCCGAGAATTCCCTAGTTGTTTTGAATTTTTTTCTAAAAATAAAATAACCGAACTTAAAACCGAAGGTCTCCGAGCGCCTCCGGCGGCTCTCGGACAAGGGATCCCTGCAACTTCTTTAATATATTCTGGATGGATATTTTTTATTTAAATTTAAATATAAGAACCAAAAGACACGGGTCTCCATCGGTGGCCCGCGGACCCAAAGATGTTCTTAATAAGTGTAGCAAACTCGAGCCTTTTTACTAAAAAAAAAAAAGTCAGTGAATACTTTAACTTTTAATACAACATGAAGTTAGCTCCTTTATCGTTCAATATTAAAAAAATAAACAATTTTCGATAAAATTATTTTTTATATTTTCAACTCTATTTAATAAATTTCTTTACTTATCTCAATCAGAATAGGTCAGACGCAAGGTTTTTGTCATCTAAATTACAATGGAGAAAGAAAAAACCCAAAAAGTAAGTAAAAATATATATTTTTAATGGTTAATGTGGTCCTTGTATTTCTTCAAAATTTTCCTTATTTTGGCATATATCTCGATCAAATTGGCTTACCGCCACCTCTTTTAGAATAATAAAGGGAAGGGAGGGTGAATTCTCCCTGAAAACTTCCTAATTTTAATAAAAATTTACTTACCGTCATATAGGATTTAGCCTAATTTTCTTTTACCTCTATATATGTTAATATATAAAGAAAGTATTGGATTCATGTCAAAAATTCGATGTCGAGATTTTGATGGATATACACGTTTTGAAGTCCCCTGAATCCAAAAAAGTGGTTTTCGCGACATGGTCTGTCTGTGTGTCTGTGTATGTGTACGTTTAGACGTCGCTCCTGAACCCCCCTTAAAATTTTGATTCCGAATTTTATAAAATTTTTGTTCACACTCACACAGAAAACATACACACTGTTCTCTTGGCAACTCAGACCATATAAGACTTTTTACGATTCTTGTATTTAATAATATATCTATTGGGAGTCCAGGCATTTTTATTTAAGCCATTTGGTATCCAACTGGCTTAAATTAAATCATCGGACTGTCTGGGATCCGAACCCGCGACCTTTGGTATAGAAGGCCAGCACGCTACCATCTATACCATGGCCCGAGGGCAGTTTTTGAGTTATTTGACTTTACATTTTTCAATCAATAAAATATTTTTTATTATTATAATTTAAAAAAAAAATCATTTATATTTCTTTTTTTTTTTATGAAAAAACATTCACACTTTTTTCTCATTCACACTCACACTCACACACACATTCACACAGTCTTTTCGGCAACTCTGGCCATTTAAGACTTCATACGATAACCGTTACTCTGGTTCATCTGGTTCAAGCTCATAATTGATTTTCATTTTGTTTCCCAGGAGATTTCTCGTTGGAGATCTTCCCGGTGATGCTGGATGACGACGCCAAGTACCAGTGCCAGGTGGGCCCGGGCTCGCATGGGCAGCCCGGGATTCGAAGTCGTTTCGCTCAATTGACAGTCCTCGTCCCACCAGAACCACCGAGAATCGTTCAAGGGGATCGACTTGTCACCACGGAGGATCGAGAAATCGAACTCGAATGCGTCTCCTCAGCAGGCAAACCGGCGGCAGAGGTAAGCCCTTCGAAACCGAAATGGTACTTAACTTGAGAGGGTTGCGAAAGAGAGAGGGGTGGAGGGACAATACTCAAGATTGGCTTGAGCCTGAGAGAGAGAGAAAAGAATAATCTCAAATAAGATTAAAAGCTTTACTTAAAAGGCCACGTTTTTGTGGATATAAGTCTAATAAATAAATAACCCTTTTATTTATTTTTTGAATAAGTGAATTATTTGAAACGTAGATAGGCTATATCAACAATCACTTAAAATGAATTATGAAGATGTTTTGAAAGAGAAATTCGATGACTATGTGATAATTAACAGGATCAGGTGGATGTAGGCAACCAACAAAGAATAAACATTTTATTTAAATATCGCCGACGTTTCGAGAACGCATCGTTCCCATCCTCAGGACCTACGGTCATCGAAAATTTATTTGATGTTAAACAGACAAATTACACTTAATCTTTAAAAGTATTTTTTTATAAAAAAAAAAACAAGACAAACGACTTAAGATAAATTGTTAATGTTGCTTGATTGCAGAACATAAATATGTATGAACTACATGTATCAATTAAGAAACATTAACAATTTATCTTAAGTCTTTTGTCTTGTTTTTATAAAAAAAAATACTTGTAAATATTAATTGTATTTTGCCTGTTTAACACCAAATAAATTTTCGAGGTCCTGAGGATGGGAACGATGCGTTCCCGAAATGTCGACGATATTTAAATAAAATTTGCTGGCTGCTTGCTGTTAATAAAGATGTTTTGTTAGAGCAAATGAACATTTCGCGCACCCCATATTCATTTATTTTACTTTCTCTTACCTATGTATATATGTAATATATATATAGAGAGAAAGTATTGGATTCATGTCAAAAATTCGATGTCGAGATTTTGATGGATCTTCACGTTTTGAGGTCCCCTGAATCCAAAAAAGTGGTTTTCGCGACATGGTCTGTCTGTGTGTGTGTCTGTCTGTGTGTGTGTGTGTGTGTGTGTTCAATTTTAAGCATGAAGGAATTGAGCTAGGAGGATGAAATTTTATATTTAAGTTAAATACCTCCCGGGACCGGAAAAATAAGCTTTTTAATCAAAATTGGCCAAAGAGTACTAGTACTTTACTGATGTACTTTTTCAGTTTTTTTCGATTTTCTCAAAATTCGCTCTAACGATTTTGATTAAAATTCAAAAATCAATTATTTTTTAGATGCTCTTTCAAATGTATATTCTCGTTTTGCCCTCAAAATTGTTTGAAGCACACTTTACTCTTGTATTTCATAGGGAAGATAGGAGAAATGGTTGCCATGGTAACAAAATATAAATATTTTGCCATGTTTATAATTTTGACATCTTAAATTTCTAATATATTGGCGGAAACTAAATATATTTCGACACAAAAAATCTGGTGTGACAAGCACAGAACACAACTTTCGATTACCGAAGGTAAGAGAAAGTTGTGTGCTGTGCGCCAGTCACACCAGATTTTTTCTTCTTTTGTATTTATTTTTTGCATCTACAAAAAAAAATTTTAATATAATATTGATATAATCTTATCTGAATTCATTATATTTCCGGGCTGGACTATTTTTTCGGAAATGTAAAGTAATAAATATTAATTATTAATATTTTTTTAAACCTTGCTTTTGTTAAGAAAACACTGTCAGAGGTTGCTGGAAAAATAACTGTTATCCCTACTCATAGAGAGCGTCAAGTTCAGGTGGTGATAAGTAATGAAAACATTTTTTTTTTTTTTAATAAAATAGAGCTTCTTGATAATGGTCTCTAGTTGGACCAGAATTAAATTATGTATCCCTAGACCGTAGCACATTGGTAGAACACTCACCTCTTGTGCTAGAGGTCAGAGGTTCACTTCCCGTTCCAAGAAATGAAATTATATTGGATAATTTAGAAAAATGGACGGGGTCTAAATGGCCGCTGATGCCGAAAAAGTCATTAAAAAAATTTAAAATAAAATGGTTTAATCTATCACAGATCTATCACGAGAGAATTTTAATTTAGTAATCAATAATACAAATCAAGTACAAAAATTACAACATTTTGGCAACAATTTCTGCCTACGTCATCAAAAGATGAGTCAAACACTTGGTCAGCGTTTGCTTTTCAAAAGACTTGATGACGACTGCACAAAGGTGGTCGAAATGTAATTTTTGTAGTTAAAGTGCAAGTTGTAACTGAATATTTAGTGGAGGATGTGTTATTTATCCTTGGTGATTGGTATATGTGTCTCGTATTAATAACCATTAAATTCATTAAAGCCAAAAACTTCATTATAGAGAATATTTTACAGAATAGTTTACTATTTATGAAACAATGTTTATGCTCTATTATTAGGCCGTTATTTAATTGAAATGGCTTAAATAAGAATGCCTGAACCCCCAATGGATATATTTACAAAAAAAGAGTATCGTATAAAGTCTTATATGGCCTAAGTTGCCGAAAAGACAGTGTGAATGTGAGTGTGAATAGGAAAAAAATGTGAGTGTTATTAGGCCAAATCTGACTGAAGATGGGGCATAATAAATGCACCGAAACGTTTCCGTCTATCAGCATTCAGTATATTATTTCTTGGCGGAAAAATCTCTTTATTTCTTACAATCCTATAAATTAATCTATTTTTTTTATTCCCCTTTTTCTCCTTATTTACTGAAGCCAAAATTTGCCCCAAAATTTAATTAAAATGGCGGAATTTTTTTTTATTCCATCTGAGTGAGAAATTATCTATAATCTAATAAAAAAGAGAACCAAAGTGAAGATATTTTTTTTATTAACAATCTCTCTTATTGATTCGTTTCACTCACGATTTAATTTTTTCTATTTACCTTGCTTAATCTCCTTACAAATTCCCCCTCTCGTTTGATGTCATGGCGATGATCCCTCGATCCCACCTTTTCCATATTTTTTTTTTATCAGTCTTTGGTACTTTTATCTGCCCCGAGAGGGAAGTACGCTAACTCATAAAAAAACATTTAAATTACTGATAAAAGTAAAGCCCGAGTTTGTTTCAAGGGGTTTGCTTGTTTGTTGGTTGGATAATGTTTATACTTGGACGTTTAACCTGAGAGTTTCTTGACACGCAAAGGGATCAGTTAAATTTGGAAGATTTCTCTCCTTAAATATCCCGAATAAAAATAATCTCTCCCCAGCCCTTATTCTCATTATCGTAATAGAGAACCTAATTAAGTTTAAACCTTGTAATAAATCAAGTTAAAAACTCTTATTATCCTTCTTGATATTATAATCTTTATATGACTCGATTCTGCATTCTAGACAGAAAAATATGCTAATTTTATTAATTGTGCGCATCTTCTCTTATTAAATAATTAGATATTAATTAAGATAAAATTCAACATCAAGATAATTATGTTTAAATTTACGACTTTGTCATATCGATCATATTCATTTGATATAAATGGTTCATATATTTTTGTATTTAGAATTTCATTAAAAGTCCGAAAATTCAATTTTTGAGTTAAGCCAACCAAGCGTTAAAATTTAATATTTAAACCAAGTACCCATGGCGCACGCATTTTAAGGAATTTGAATAAAATTGGCCTAGTACTAGCACTTTACTGATGTTATTTTTTTCGAGTTTCTCAAAATTGAATTTAATGATTTTGATTAAAATTCACGTCAAAAATTCGATGTCAAGATTTTGATGGATCTTCATGTTTTAAGGTCCTCTGAATCCAAAAAAGTGGTTTTAGCGACATGGTCTGTCTGTCTGTGAACAAAATATCTCTAAGGAACTAAAAAAGCTACGAGGTTAAAACTTTATATGTAAGCTAGGCACTCCCCCCCAAGGGGGGTAAATAAGCTTTTGAACAAAATCGGCCAAAAAATACTAGTACTTTACTGATGTACTTTTTCAGTTTTTTTTTTCGATTTTCTTAAAATTCGCTCCAACGATTTTGTTTAAAATTCATAAATTAACTATTTTTTAGATGCTCTTTATTTTCTCCCTAAAGCCTAAAGCCGGCCATTCACGATCGCTCCAAATGGATGTCATCCATTCACTACACGACATTCATTTGTTTTTCCCCACTCACGGTCAGTTTTTGGAGTGACATCGCTCCATTTGAACGGATGGAGAGCGATCGTGAATGGCCGGCGTAATAGAAAAATTTTTTTTTAAACCCTTTTCGGCTACTGAGGGCATTTAGGGGTATGACTTTATTAGATATATTTTAATTTACAAAGTATCGATGGCTGGGGGACGTTCCACACTCTGATTGCTCTGGGTCACCAATCCCGAGCTTTCGCCGCGCTTGGCATTGCTCAACTGCAACGATTGTGGTGATTGTGGCTCTTCTCCGTTGCCAGGCTCCTAATACAATTTGTTTTGAACGTTCCCTCCATTTGTTCAGCAAATTAAAGTCTTTTTCGGCATTAGATGCCTTAATTATAGGCTAGCCAATTGAAATGAAATAAATTTTTTGTAGCTTGAAACCGGAAGTAAATCCCGTAGCATGAGAGGCGAAACCTCTACCACTGTGCATCGGCTCAAAGCTTAAAAAGTAAAGTTGTTAATACTCAATTCGACCAATTCTGATTTCGATTAAGTTATATTTCTTTTTTCAATTTCCAATTGATTATAAAATATCCTCCTTTTCTTTTTTTTTAAGCCATTTTTCTTATCTCTTTTTTTTTTCTTTATAACACGAATAAAAAAATAACTTCCTTCCTCCCCTTACTTCGTTGCTCTCGATTCTCGAATATGTTGTCATAAGATATGTCTTTAGCCTCGATTTAAAGTGATAGGGAAAAAGAAGAAGAGGTGGGGGGGGGGGGGATGCGGGTCACGGAAACGACCAAGAAGAATGCATCCAACCAAGCAAGATTTTATCTTCCATCTTGAGCAGCCATTATCTTTTGGTACACACCTCTTGAGACTAAAGGTGGGGGTGGGGAGGCGGTTTTGGCCGCCTCTCAAAAACCTCCCTCTCTCTTATTCCCTATATATACAAAGAGAGAGAGAGAGGCACCCCCTCCCCCCAAGAGCTTGATTTATCATCTCCCGTTCTTTCTTTATTGCTTTTGAAATTCGTTATGTTACCTTTTACCTCATTCTCCTCTTCTTATTCTACAATTACTTCAACCTTTCCGGGTTTGCTCTTTGTTACCATCTTCCTCTTTCTCTCTGCTATCGACTCTTATCTCACTTCCACCCTCTTCTTCTTCTTCGTAAGGACTTTACCCTTGAATTCAAACTAGAGAGAGAGAGGAGTTAAAATTAAAATCGTCTTGTAAGATTACTTTTAAGAAAACATTTAGTATAATTTATAACCATCTCCTTTTAAGGAAGAAGAAAATTAATTAATCGCAAAGGGAAGCAAAAAAAGTATATGAAACTATTAAAGGAAGGTAACTTTAAAAGGAGAGGGGGTAAAAAAAAGTGATGGATTAATTCCATTTAATTATTTTTTTAATCAAAGAATTGTCACAAATTTTGATTTTGTTTTAGCTAAAATTAGTCAACGAAATTGGAAAACTTTTTCGTATATTTTATTTTTTAACTTTCGACCGTAGGTTCTCGTTGAAAAATTTTGTTAATTATTAGCCGTGGCGGGCCCCACCCTGTACCCTCCGACAGCTGGCTCCTGGCCCGCCTGCGGCAGACCCTTGCCTTTTCTTAATTATGAAAATTTTTTTCACACTCACATTCACACACATAGTCTTTTCGGCAACTTAGGCCATTTAAGACTTTAAAGGATACTCGTATTTTTAATGGGGGGAGGTCCGGAACTACCAAATTTTTTAGGGGGGACATAATTTAACTTGCCACCCCCTCCTTAAAATTTTTCGGCCCTGGGTTCAGGCTTTCCGCAAATAAAATCATCAGACTGCCTTGGGTCCGAACCCGCGACTTTTGGTATACGAGGTTAGCACGCTAACCTCTACACCAAGCCTCGAGGGCATGAAAAAAATTATCATTACTATTCCAATCCAGTGCCGGCTTGAAAATTTATTTACATTCATAGAATACACAAATCTATACATTTCCTATGGGAGAAATCGTAACATTAGGAATTAATAACTCAAAAAGTTATAGAAATTTCCTGTAATCCCTAGAAGATCCTCTTTAAGCATAAAAAATTTCGTTTCAAATTCCAACGGGAAGTTGCCCAAATAGAGCGTGACAGACAGACAGACATTATGAATTATATAAATAGATAAATATTAAATATATACAAATATATAATAAAATTAAGAAGAAAAAACCAAATTAAATACACTGGCTTATTAGTGTATTTAATTTAATCTTTTTTCGGAATAAATCTCTTTTTCTTTGAGTTGTCTGACCTCTTCCCATACCCCGCCGGGAATTTTTCTTCCATAATATTGAAATATTTTTAAACTCATCATTGCGGAAAAAAGCGTTTATTTTTTTCAATGCTCTCCAGAGTCAGAGCGTTGTTTGGGAACAAATATACAAACAATCTGTTAGCCAA